>JAQQAE010005140.1:0-17945 GCA_029823295.1 Pseudamia nigra | reverse complement strand
GAAGCAACATGCCCATGGATAAAAATTCAACAGTACTACTGTATGTGTATGACTAACATAATAAAAAAACAAATGCAACAGAAATTACCAGTGTTCAATTTATTTATACAAGTGGAAGCCGTGTTTAAGTGTTAGGTCAGGGTCAGTGGGGTGGCTTTGACTTTCCAAGTTGGACTTTCAACTTAGAGATTGTTCCAGTTGAAATTTTCAACATGTACTATAACTCTGAAATCCTGACTTTTAAGTAAAACTGGAATGCATTCTTACTTCACATTTTAGTTTTGTTTCAGCTCTTTTGGAACCCCTTGGTCACATAGTACCTGGTGGTTCCTGATGTCACATAATGGAAAAGCAAAATGGGCTGTGTGGAACCGGTGGGCAATCACCCTGTTCAGTTCAGTGAGGCTGATGCAGAAGTAACTTAAAATTGTAATACCACCGCTGGCCTCTGGGGCACTATTCACTGGGCTCCAAGAAGCCCTGACTCAAATAGAGTTACACTGGACTTCTCTCTGAAAATGCTACACAAATAATTTTTTGTCATTAGTTATCATGGTCTCATACGTATTTGAAAGTGGTTTGGTGGTCCATCTTTAACTTTTTGCTCCGTTATTAAGATATTCCAACAAATAATGCAACAAATTACTGCTGTGCTGGGCTTTGATTGACATGTCACCATGATAACTCGATTTGCCAGTGTCAGACCTTCATATCTTCTCTCAATAGAACATATTTTTACTGGCGATATGCTTGACTGAGGTTGTGGGCAAGAATTTCAACTAACAACACTGTAATATGACTTTATTTGACAAGCTTTACTGCATCAGAAAGCTAGTAGCTAGTATTAGCTGTCTCATGAGACGCCTGACAAACTACGCTCCGGTAGCTACGCAATACCTCCAAATGTGGTCACATCCTTTTTTGGATCCAAAATGTTATCCTGAAATCACAACTATACTTAAGGTGTTGAAATGTCTTTGTAAAGGCATGTTGGTCAAGAAAACAAATGGATGGCATTCAGAACACAAAAGTGGTGTTAACATTATTACACGTGGTTTGTCTGATGTCTTCTTCAGCAAACTTGTAAACTCATCATGTTACTGGTTGTATTTCAGGGGCAAATTTGACAACAAATCACAGCAATGATGTGAAATACAAAGCAGGAAATATTGAAGTTGCTGATATCTCTATATGTCTGGTGATGATTGACTCCTCTATGTCCAAGGGTGAGACAAAACTGACTAAAAATACGGTCCAGACAAGACTGAGAATGTCAAAAAGGTGTCGAGCAGTTTTTCTCCATCATTTGTATGGAAAAAGACTTCCATACAAATGACACTGCTTTCAGTTAGATTCTTTTCTTTTGTCTCTGTCATATGCTATAAGGCAGGGGTCTACAACCTGTGGCTCTGGGACCACATCCAGCTTTTAGGCCCCTTTCCTGTGGCTTCGTCCCATGACAGAAGTAACACTACAAAGTAAGCACTATATCAATAAAAAGAAGATAAAATGCACTAAATAATGAACAAAAATTATGATAAAACTGAAGAAAATTAGCAAAATACTCAAGAAAATGAACTAAATTAAACAGTATCATAAATGACATGAACAAAACAATGACAAAATGAATGATAAAATAAACAATACTGACTTAAGTCAATAAACAAAAGAAGATAATGAACAAAAATGGGATTAACAATATGAACAAGCCAAAAAAAAATCATCCCGAAAATAGATCAAATTATTTCAAAAACTTTAAATTAACAATAAACAAAATAAACAAAAAATAATTATAGAAGAGTCAAGAATATAAACAAAAACAAGAAAATGAAGGGAGGGGGCAAGGGTAATGAACAGAAAAGAAACACAAAGCTGTAGAAACTTAACAAAATTTTTAAAAATGTGGAAAATTAACAAAAATGACAAGGAAATGACCAAAATAATCAATAAAATGAACAAAAAAAATCCAACAAAATGAATCAATTGAACTAAATGAATGAATGAAGTAGAAAATAAACAAAATAATTAATTTGGGTTTAAACATGTTTCCTGCTATCACGTACATCATATGTCATGTGGCACATAAAGAGTTCAGATAATTTTGTGGCTCTAGACACATTTTTGTCTGTTCTTTCTGTCCAAAAATGGCTCTTTGTATTGTAAAATTGCCAAGAGTAGCCCTGCAGTAAATCTTAGTAGCCTTGATTAATTACAATCTTTTATGATGATACACTTAAGGACAAACAGGTCAAACCTCTGCCTAATTGGGACCAAGCAGTTCTTCTATAAATGCAATTTTTTATCATATTTAAGAACCACTTACCTTCGAAAAAAAATTAAGTCAAATACTACTATTGAGCCTTGTAAAACAGGCAATTTCATGTTCTCAGTTACTGTACAACATGTCATACATGCAGTACAGCGTAATCATGGAAAAAAATTCAACAGAGTCCCATTCTGTCCCGGCCTCTGTTAGCAATCCATGTATCGTCTACAAGTTTTGGAAAATTTGGGGTTTTGCGGAACATTTGGTCTCCTGTGTGACCGTTTACTGCTGTTTTGAATCTCTGTCATCGTGATGCTAATAGGCAGTGAACTCTCTCTTATTACAGAACTGCTCTCTGGGATACACAGCAATCATCACCGGGAGATTTGGGGCATTTGCATCATACACAATCACATGCAACGAACTGTGAACGCATGGGAAGAAGTGCACACATACACAGTCATATACAAAATGTCCACCAGTAAAACACTGTCCTCTCCTTAGGCTTAAATCAGTACTTTGAATATTTAAAATACTGAAAATAAAGATTCACATTTTAAATCTTTTTGCTGTTTTTGTCTGATTAATTGAAAATTAGAAGAACAAAAGACAATTCATCTACAGTTGTGGGGTTGGAATTAAATCCAAATGCATCGTTATTTGGTTCTGGGCTTTATATAAAGGCTGTGATGTAAAATATAAGTTATGAAAATATGAATTAGCTCAGTACTGTATAACCAGTCCTCTCGGATCTCCATCACAGATTCTAACAATCAGAGAAAAATGCTGGATTTTTGTAACTTGTGACATCTCAAGTCATACAAAACACAGTCAAGCAAACATGCTTGAGCCCGGCTCCCATAAACCCATAGAATTCTAAATATGAATGATTAAGCTTTAGAAAACCATAGAAAGACTAAGTCATGTCCATGTCCTTCCAGTTCAGTTTCAGGTTATGGGACCTAACTTAAAAAAATAGTCAATGGCAAGTGACCATCTGCATATATGACTGTCAATTTAAAAGACAATTTTACAAGTCAAAAAAGTTGCTGTTTACTGCACAAACCGTGAAATACCAGTACAATTTGTGTTACACTCAGTGGACTTCATTTCCCAGCTCACATTATGTACACCAATCAGCCATAACATTATGACCACTAACCAGTGGAGAAGTCATAATGTTGATTATATTGTTACAATGGCCTTTGTCAGTGGGTGGATGTATTAGGCAGCAAGTGAACATTTAGCCCTCAAAGCTGTTGCACTGATCATAATGTTATGGCTGGTCGGTGTACATCACAACACCAAACGGCTACTGCTTTGGCAAATTTAAGCTTGTTCTTTAAGAATACAGTAGTGACAGAGGTGTAAATGACTACAGTTCTGTTCATGATGAACTGCAGAGCTCTGTCTGTAGTCTTGACAATTACAGATTTTCAGTCTTGTATCGCAACTCTTTTACAACAAACGTCTACTTTCTTGACTTGTGAAGTTGTATTTTAAACTGATGAACATCCTCATGCATAAATGGTGGCATAATTTAGTCGAGATGAGAGAATTGCCACTCACCATTGACTGAGATGCACTTTTATCTTCAGGAAGATCCCATGGGTCAAAACCAGAAGAGCTGTGACAGGGTCTCTCTGTACACTCGAACCAGTTACATTGAAGCTAAAATTAGCCCCATGCCCTAACTGACTAAAATTGATGATGATTTTTTTTCATGAAGTTGACCATGAAGACAGCATTATTATGTGTTTACACTAGCCTCACCTCAGAATATGATCCCAGATTTCCTTGGGAAAAAAAATTAACACATTATATGTTGTCAACATAAAATAATACACACAAAAAGCTCTACAGACACATTTGCTGATATTTGCGTTATGTATGGACCTTTAAAGCTTAAATGCCATAAAAAGTATAAAAAGCAAGATGTATGAGTGTACCATGTTGATTCCCAGTGGAATTTACACAACAAAAACAAATATTTACTTAAACCACTGATCTATTGAGAAGACAAAAGCTTGCCTTATCTATCGCTTCCCTTATCTGTACACTGAACCCACAGTTGGAGATAGTTTCTTGTGTGGGCTCTGGATGCTTTTGAAAAACACTGAGACACTTGACATTTAACATGTCGACTGGTTAAAAAATGTTGTTTATTGAAAGCTGGTGGCTCGCCTCACTGGAACGTTTTAGTCCAGAATGTCAACAATGTGAGGAGCCAAACTGTGACAATTTCTTTGCGAGAAGAAACAAAGAGGAGGTGGAAGATGACAAGTCCGTGAAAAGGAGCAGAGGAAGTGATGATGAATGAGCCTTTAGTAATTAAAATATTTCCCTACAGCAGACTGAAGGACACAGTTTTACTCCATAAAGGGGAATCCTGTCTGAATGATATACAGCACCGCTTCACCATCATCCCCCTCTCTTATAAACTACATCTGGCTCAGTTTACTTCTAATGTTTGTATTTATTGCCATTCTGCTTCGCTACCTCCCCATTTCACCCTTAGTATATATGTTTTCCTTTTGTTTTGTCATCCTTTACATCTGTCTTCATCATGGTATCACTTCCCCATTCATCTCTTTGTTTCTTGAGGGGGTAATGGGTCTCCTCACTGCCTTCAATTATCTATTGCTTTGTACTCTGTCTGGAACAATTTATGTCTCCCTCCCTGATGCTCTTGATTTGGCGTTAATGCCACTCAACCTCAAGAAGTTCATAGTTTGGTGTTGCTGTTAACCACGCAGGCTTGACCACATTAGGGAGTCGCCTGCGAGCATCCCTCTCTGTTCGAGTCACAAGTCAAAAGGGCCATAAAGCAGCACTGTATTTGCTTAGCTCTTTTACTTTGCTGGTGTTTATAGGGCTGTATTCTTTTGTCTAGATTCACCACCGCTGGACTGAAAGTGACTGGGCTGGGTGGGGGATGAGGAGATAATTTGGTGGCTGAGAGGCCACTTGACAAGAACAAGGACTGCTGCTTCCTCAACACAGGCCAAGTCAGAAAAAAAGTCACCGAATGAGTAAGAGAATAAGAGAAGGTTAAAATCAACGTGAGGATAAGAGACGGTGAGGTTGAGAAAAGAGAGAACAAAGAAGGATTTCTCCATACTCCTTTAAACAAAAACAGACTGTCACATTAAACTTAGCTGAACATTCGGCCGAAACCGGAGAATTACAGTTCAACTCACACCCAATTGCTTCACAAAACTGATTCACACACACATGCAGAGCGAAGACGCAAAAACGCACACACACAGAAATAAAATGTGTGCAGGAGGGACATAATGTGTTGCTTTGGTGACAGTGGCCTAACAAAACAGTGGCAGAGCTTGTTAAGATCAAACGAGTCGACTACATACACTCTCACAGATGCACACACAAATCCAGACTGCCGTTGTATTATGACACACGCTCGCAAATCCTCTGATCTGAGAACTTCTGTTTCTGTAGAAAGTCACAGAAGGTCATTCGTGACTTGAGGTACTTTCTCTGCGACACAGTCTCTCTCTCCCGGTATATGTCAAAGTTTCCATCTACAACCAATTGCATGTTTAATCCAGTGAAAGTATGACATGCACTGTGTTTGTGTATGTGCATGTATGTGCTTTTTGATGAAAGAGTTCAGTCCATGCCATAAGAGATTTACTTTAATTGCACATTTGGATCTGTTTTGGATAGGCATGCAGTGCCTGCCCAGGTATTGCATATGCTTGATTTAGTTTACCACGCCTCCCTTTGCTTTATAATGAGCTGTAAACCTCGGGCTCACCACTGTGAACTTTATTCCGGGGTTAGATGGCCTGATCTGGCAATCCCTTAGCGTACACGCTGGTACAGCCTGATTTACAAAGGCATTCTTGGTCTGCCCCTTCCTGGATGACATTTTGCAGAAAAAAACAGGATGTGGCCATGTTCAGATGATGTGGCGGTGTACCTACTGAAATGTAATATGTCAGGGGTCTCATAGGTAAGCTAATGCTAACCGGTAACTTACCATACTGCAGGGGTGTCCAATCATTGCCGTGGCGATCATGGCAAAGACACTGCACTTTTTTTTGTCCAACCAGTCTTTTCAGCAGGTGATTTCACTGAATTCCTTCCCACTGATTGCTCTTCTGTGAAAACACTGTTTTAGTGAGTGGCTGGAAAGAAACCCTGTAGTATGTCGGCCCTTTGTGGGAATTATTGGACACCCCCAGCTCAATGACTTTCACCAAACATTGCCCAACAAAGAAATATTACAGTGTTGTCAGTGTAGACACTGTACCCCAACTGCAGTCGAGCGTATCGCAGGTTAAACTTCGTTCTATTGAATAAGTAGAAGATACGAAGGCTTGACTCAGTCTGACTCCGTTGGCGAGTCGAGTTACCATAGCAACATTTCAATCAAATCTCAGCACAGCAGTGATTTGTTGGATTGTCCAAAAAAAACATTTGAGACCATGATGACTCATGACAAAATGTATTCCTTTAGTATTTTCAGAAAGAAGTCTAGTGGAACTCTATGAGAGCCGGGGTTTCTTGGAGCCCACTGAACGATGCCCCAGGAGCCAACGCCGCTATTATAGCTTTAAGTTACTTCCACATCAGCCTCAATGTACAACCCCGGTCATTGTCCACTGGTGTACATCTTCAACAAACGTCTGAGCCCTTATGCACTGCACTATCAGGACTTGTACACACTGACTGTCCCCAGTGTTCATGCAGAGAGCAGGAAAATAGCATTTCAGTATTGTGCTCCTTCAGACTGGAACAGTCCACAACACTGTAAAACTTCAAAGCCTCATCTCTTTTAATCATTTTAAGTCAATATTGAAAGACCTGGAGATTCAGTCGCTGACCTGTTACTGCTTTTAGTTGCTTTTCTGTATTGGCTGAATTCTTTGTTTGTTTGCTTGTTTTATGTTGTCTGTTTTTTAAATTTTATTTTAATTATGTTTTTAACTGTAACTGTCTCTTGTTTGTGGGATGTGTTGCTGCTGTTTCGTGGCCTGGCCTCCCTTGAAAAAGAGAACTGCAATCTCAACAGGGACCTTCCTGGTTTAAAAATGGCTAAAGAAAATAAATAATAGTGTGCATGTGTGATAAAGACACTGTAAAAGACACACTCAGGTAATTTGCATATGTCAGCATGCAAACATGTGTCCAATCAAATGAAGCCCCAATTCAATGTCAGCTATCCTCAGATTACTCTGTAAGGTTAGTTCATCTATCACAAGCCATATCACTACAAAACTGAACAATGTCATTTGGAACTGGGAGATGAGGACACGTTTTCACTATAGAAAAAAATTAATGTCAGAAATTTTGGAAAAACCTTATTTTATTCACAATTGAAGGTAGAATGTTTGTTCAGGTTGAAAGCTGAACAAACCTGATGGTTATTTTTGCTTTAATTTATTAATAAAAGATGCAACAAGTCAAAAATAGGATTAAAGATATAAAATGTTGAAAACAATGTAAAATACCAACAACATAAAGGGCACAAAAGCAATGTAAAAATGGTGATGAAACAAAGGAAAATAAAATAAACAAATAAACAAGATAAATAAATAAAAACAATAGTGTAAATTTTAAAAAATCACATCAAGAATGACAAAACATGCAAGAAGATGGAAAATATTTTCTCTATGATTTTGTGATTTTTTTTAAGATTGTTGAATTTGAAAACAATTTTCATTCTCAAAAGAAAAATGCTTATCACAACAAATCATTATCAATAATACAGAATAAAGTTTATATATCACACAAAGGTTTATTATCAAAAGGCTCTAATATTACTGCAGATTTTCCTTATACTGTGCTGGCCCAGATTAATGGTATTCTGCCATTATACATGTATTATGATTGCACAGGTCCACTTTTTGTTGTCATTCTGCTGCAAAACCAGACCGTACTAATGAGAGAAATCATAGCTAAAATGTTTCTTGAGCAGTGACATATTCATTGTGACATTTCAGATGCATTCAGTTTTGGTTGAGATAATCGGTTAAACAGCTGGCAGGTTTACAACTTGTCTGATGAAGTGACTGCTCATGTTTCTTGCTTCATCAGACCTTGCTGCAACGCTCAGGCCACGTCCCCAAATAGCTATGATTATAGAACCATTTTATAATAACTGACAGAAATTTTGATCAAACTACAAAATGAAAAGACTCACGATGATATAAACCTTAATTTTCCTTAGGAATTTGTAGGGTTTTAGGGTTAAGTTTAGAATTACAGTATATTGGGTTTGGGTTTGGCATATAGCTGGAATAGCTGGGGATCAGGCCTCTTTACAAATGCTGCAAAAATGCATGTAACTGATGCATTTAGTTTGTGGTGTTTATCTGTGCATCTACATTTAGGCCTTTTAATGTTTGTGGCAGTGAATATGTGCACCTTTTTGCCTATTTTTGTACTATTAGTTTAGTGCCAACGTGCATAAATTAACGTGTTTGTGTGTGTATGTTTCAATGTAGCATCAAGTTTTCTCGGTTTCCCAGAAGGGCAGTGCCTACTGTCAGTGCCAGCTGGCTGCCAGTTTGGCAGACTGAAAGTCATTATATAGAAAGGTCAACTGCCCGCACACTGGAGAAACTTGTGCAAGAGAATATCACCCAGTGACCTAGAATTGGAGCCTAAATATTGGTTACCCTCACTCATGCCATTTGGCATCCCATAAGTGAATTAAACATAGTTGGAAGGGCACAGAATGCTACCATGAGATGGCCACAGATGATAGGCGTGATATTAAGAGGCTCTTTGAGAACAGCAAGCTCATTGTGGTTTTTCTTCTTAGTTTAGGCTTGTCTGCTTTAGCAATAACACTCGGCTGCTCCTCAGATGTATTACATCACCATCATACCCACGATAACAGTAAAGCACACTCTTCAGTGAATGATGGCTTTTATTCAGCAGTTACCAAAGCATGTGTGCTGACTGAAGCTTTCCTCAAAGAATTGTACATCGGCAGCAATACCACACAAACAAAACAAAGTGCTAATTAAGTCCCTGGTTTCCACAAATGTTGGCAAAATACCAATACAGCATGGGTAGCAGGGCTTTATGGGAATTATGAGAAAGATCTGAACGCATCTATGACTTATCAGATTGCACTGGCTGTGGGCAACAGATGTTTACAACACTGTGCTACTTCCACAGATTTTAGTCAAGTGAGAAGAGCTGGGCCCAAACTGACATGAACGCCACACCCGAGACCGTTTGATGAACCTGTTTTTTCTAAAATTACGGGACAAGACCTGTGTCGGCCCACATTAGAGGCTCTGCCACACAGTTCGGGACCAAATCTTATTTAACCATCACACACCTACTGTACGTGTGTACACACAGGGATTCCTGTCCCACCATGGAATGCCCTTTCATAGCTGAGGGTGGGGTGGTTACAGCATCTACTGACCAATCAACACCAAGCTTTGATAAGAGGCAGAAGCAGAGGCTGGAAGTGTGTGTCCATTGTACACACAGAAACACATGCACACACTTATAGAGAGCAGCAGGATCCTACTGTGGTGCACTCCGTGGTAGGTTGGCAAGCAAAGGGGAAATGGGAGCTGTGAAAACTCTACTGGAGAGATGCTGCTGGCAAACTGTAGGCGTATAAGTGCGAGGAGGAGGTGGAGGTCAGGGGGAGGGTGGTGGAGAAAGCAGGGAGGAGGCAGCAAAGAGGGAGAAGGAGGAAAAACCAGAGAAGATAAAGAAGGAAGGGAAATGGAGAGAAGGGTAGTGAATGAGCACTCAAGAGGAAAAAGAGGAAGTTAAGAAAAACAGTGAGGGAAACTGCCAACGAGGTAGAGAAAGCTAAAAAGGTGTTGCTCATAAAAAACCTGCCAAAACTTCTTCAAAGTGCCGTTTGCGAGGGAACAAAAAAACAGGCAGTTAAAGCATGGATTAGTTTGTGTAAAGTTGGCCCCGGCAGCTCACCACTTCCAGCCTGAACTCACGCACCAGCAGGCTTACATATTGCAGAGATACGTAATGATGTGATCATACATTGTGTATAAACTTTGTCGGAGCTAACATAAATTTAGTTCCAAAAGCAGAAACACATGTACAGCCATATAATGAGACGCACAAAAACGTCCTGATTGCCGTTCAACCAATTAAAGGCCTCCTCCAGAGTTTGCAGTGCAGAATTTCCCAACATTTCACAGCAGTTGGGGCAACAGTTTGGAATCTGCTGCTCTAAACTCAACACCCCAGAGTGTGTGTGTCTGTCTGTATGGTCCCCGGAGGGCAGGTGTGAATTGGACCCGGGAGAGAAAAGCCTTCCCCGTTTTCTAATTCATTTTATCCAGCCTCGTTAAGCCTGTTAAGCCTCCCCCGAAAATCCTCGACTCAAATTAGATGCAAATGAGGTCTCAAGTGGTTTCCCAAGGAGGACATTACAGAACCGACTGGCCTGAGGTAATCTTCAGGACTGCATGCGAGTGTACGTGTGGGTCCATGTGTGCAGCTGAGGCTACTATTGTTTTTTTCTCTCATTAACCTTTCCAAATGCTCTGTTTACAATAGTGAATGAGAAACTGGTCTTTTTCTTTCAAAGCGATTGATTTGGCAGTTATGACAGGTGGACTCTGACTATAACGTGCTGATCCAGAAGAAGCAGGAGTGAAGTAGATCCAAAATCGTAGACTGTACGCAGTAAAGAGAGTAACTTGGGACTACTTCTGAGGTTTAAAGGTCCATGCTGATTTCCACGCTCCACGCCACCAACCATTTTCCATATTTGCTGATTTCGTTCCATCTTGGCACAATACCTCTTATGAAGGATAAATGTCCACTTGAGTAATTCTTCAATGTGAGATCCATATCAGCCTGTCTTGACTGCATTTAACAGAGATTTTCCACGTTTGTTTTCAGCAGAGGTGGGTAGTACTCAAGTACATTTACATCCATTATAAAATGACAAAAAAAGTACAAAAATAAGCATTAAAAAGTACAAAATTTACAAAATAATCAAGAAAATTAATTTCTACTCAGTCATGTTTGGGCAGACGTCAATGAATAGAAGAAAAACACGTTGAAATACAGTACAAACAATTTTCAAAATCAAGTAAATTAAGGAAATGAATATGCAAGAAGATGGGCAAAAATATACACATATGAAGAAAAAGCAAAAAAGAACAAAAGAAGGAATGCAAAATTAACAAAATATTCTACAAAATTAACACACTTGAAAAAATAGTCAAATTAATGATAAAACTAATAAAATAAGCAACGAAATAAGCACAATGCAGAAAATATTCAAGTAAATTAACAAAAATCAACAATATAATCAAGAAATTGAATGCAGAAAAATCAACAAAATGAACAAGAATAATCAAGTAAGTTTAAAAAAAATGAACAAAATAAGACGCAAAAACACAGAATAAGCGACAGCATGAGCATTTGGCCACAACACAATAAGTTGGAGTTATTTTTTTGCATCCGGAATAAATGAACAAAAAACTCAGGATGGCAAGATTAGCAAGCAAGATATTAACAAAATAAACTAAATTAGTTAAAGAAATGACAACAAAAAACAAAGCAAACAGAGACAATGAGCAAAATACACGAAATATTTTAAACATTAACCTAATGTGCAAAATAATCAACAAAATATTGATAAAAAGAATGAAATAGGGAGCAAAAATCAACAGGATATCAAGAAAATAAGCAAAATATTCAATAATATACAATACAAAACAATCTATAATATGTCAAAGTAAACAAAAAAGTTGATAAATAATGAAAATTTTAAAACTGAACAATTTGCAAAATAATCAACAATATAATGGCAGAAATATGCAAATAAAATCCAGTTTACGAGGTGATAATAAATGAATCACAACTTCTATTTGAGTCGTTAGAATTTTAAGGAGTCATTACTTTTACCGGAGTCCTCTTTCTTTGCCCACCATTGGTTTCCAGTAACTTCCTTAAAGTCTAGCTACATTTCTGTAGTTTTTCTTTCATTGGGTACGCACGGGTGGAAATGATGATTTTCTGTGGCGATAAAGCAAAAAGCGGTGGTAGCTCTACATCTTGCGATTCTTCTACATTACTTTTTGACTTGTGGCACTGCTGCAGGGGCACGAACGCATCTCATCCACTCCAGTTGCAAACTTTTCTTGGCGATATTTTCTGAATAGTTGTGAAATATAGTGGAGCGTAAAAGAAAACGTTATATAAGCTGTTGATACAATAATGACGGCTAAATCGCTGTAAGGTTTTATGGACATTCTAATTTGACTTGTTGACTCTTCCCCTCAACTTTTGCATCCCTTTCAGTGTTCCAAGTTCATGATTTTTATTCTGCCATGGTACAGATTTCTGCCTGTAGGAAAATACTGAACCAATCAATTAAATACTTTTGGAGCATTTTATAACGAGAAATTAGCTTATAAAAGTCTTTCGTCCACATGGATTTTTTTCTTGCTGAGATGTCAAACTACAATTCCAGCTGAGGGCAATAATGTTCATCTGTCTTTCCTAGAAAAAGCTGTAACATTTAGAACTGGAATCTCATCCATTTTAATGTTTCCCATCTCAAACTCCCTAAAATATATCTGCAGAGAGAGAGAGGATGATGAAGGCAGGCAGAGAGGGAGGGAAAGAGCACGTCTTGGCCAAAGTCACAGCTGAAACACTGACCTGGATAAATCAAGGAAATATAAACACATACTTTCTAGACTGAAGGCAGTGGGAGGGGGCGCTGCTACCCCAAATATTCCACCCTGGGGACCTCAGTTAAAGGCAAGGGGACCCCCTTATCCCACCTCTCCATCGCAGCCCGCTCTAATTATTTATTTTCCTTGGGTGTAAATGTCTTCAGGGGATTGCTGTGTAAAAGCCAACAGGTCCTGGGAGGTCACAGCGGCCTTGTGGGATTGAAGAGGTGCGGGGTGGGCTGTTCACACTGGCACAGATGCACACAAGATGCAATCACACCAGCGAGTGCAAACATGAAATCACTAATCATGTAAACACGAGAAAAAGTACAAATCCGAGCACACCTTCAAATCGTGTGTCCACATCCAATCAACCCCCCACCCGTCATACACACAGATGCATACCCCCACTTCCCTCTGCAGCCTACTCATTGTGTTTGTTGTCTCAGGGTTAGGTCTGTTGTTGATCCCCTGCGGCTCTTTTGGCTGCTCCATTATCATGCATAATCACTTCCATACCTTAACAGCATAGGTGTGTGTGTTTGTGATTGCCAGTGCGTGATTATGGGGGGGTTATATATGCTAAAGGTGGCACAAATGTCTATCAGGGGTCTGTCACTGCCTGAGGACTGAATATCATTTAAATCTAACTATCATCAGCTCAAAAAAAAACTCAGAAACCCAATCAAAGAATTTTTTTATAGTTACTCCAGTTACTGCTGTCACTCTGGATGCCTCTGCAAACCATAAAACAAAGAGTTTCTGAAAGACTTACTGCCCAGTGAGCGGTGAAGAATATAAAAATTTAAGGAGCGCATGCCTCTTCTCATCTTTCATTTTAAACTGTCTGAAAACTTAAATGCACTCCCCCAAACCAGCCTCAGGACTGTCTTCTGAAGGGTTTGGATTTATTGGACTCATTCATTTTGGATCAAATTCTTATGCAACATTTATGCAGTGTGGTTTCCATGAGGTGGTGTAGTTTTAAAATTTGTACAACTTTGTTTTTTATTGGGAGCTTAAATCCATTACAAGTCTGAAAAGCAGCGCCCATCTGAACTGAGACTGTCTTTGTGTGTCCGGATTTGATTTTGAAGTATTTTGTGCACTAAACTAGAAGTACTCAAACTTGTTCAGAAGTATAGGTCTACTATAACTTACAGTGCAACATGGTCTTTTGAAATCATGTTCTGGAAAAATGTATGTCCTGAAATGTCACAAACTTGGTAATAGAGCTTATAATGCCTGAAATTCATGCATATGTTTCTTTTCTTGACTAATTTAAGGATTTAAAAGCACAAACACCAGATTTTTATGAACACATTTTAAAAGTTGAGAGAGGAGTTTAAGTGTCTAGCCAGGCGTCCATATAACCATGTTATAGAAAAAAAATGTAGTGAACGTGCCCCTAAATTCAGTGTAGTATTCATCAGAATCAAGGGAGTTGAGTTCCAAGAGTCTTCAAAGGTCAGATGATGGACTTAGATGGATGATGTAGCCAGAAAAAAATTAAATTAAATACTTACAGGCGCTCGGCATTCCTTGGTATTCCTTTCGGCACCGTCTTCAAACCCAGACCCTGGCAGTCCACATGCGACCCGGAGCAGCTGCACTTGTGCGGGCATCCATCCACGGCTGCAGCGCACAGCAGCGCAGCCCAGAACCAGCAGAGCGCAGCCCGCTTCTCCCGTCCGCTCAGAGGCATGATATCCACTGAAGTTATTCCAAAACCCAAATCAGGCTAATTGAAGAGCCGCGGGGGGAACAACACTCAAGAAGTAAGGATCCCGAAAAGATTAAAAACTGTCCGTGGTGGGAATAAAGAAAAGAACTGATGTGAATGTAATGAGCCGAAATTCAGTTCGCTGTTGCAGAAGTTCACCAAAGTTTCTCTCAAGAGGCTCGTTCAGTCAGGTCCTTCTTAAAACGCTGCCTTGCCATTGAACAGGGGGGGAAATTGGGGAAATCTAGATTTGGATGTGACACTTTAAAAGGAAAAAAAGTTTTCTTGTGAAAGATGTGACCGCGCGTCAATCAGCCGGATGCGTAAAAGTGCCCAAATGCCCCCCATTCAAAGAAACTCTCCGAGAAGAAGTTATCAGCCTAAAGTTTCCAAGGTGAAAATGTTCAGCTGAGGTTTAACCTCCTTCCAAGGACCATCCCTCCGCTGCCAGGGAATACAAAGTGAGAGTTGCGGAGGAGTTAGAATCAGAAGAAAGTTGAGAGCTGAGGTGCAACACAGACTGGTACGTCTGCAAGTTGAGAGTGAGGCAAACAGATCTGGAGTTAGGTCTCCCCCCCAAAATTCTCTCTCTCTCTCTCTCTCTCTCTCTCTCTCTCTCTCTCTCTCTCTCTCTCTCTCTCTCTCTCTCTCTCTCCCTGTCACCAGAAGAGTCAGAAAACTCTACAAACTTTCACTTGTCCCTTATCTCTCCCGAAGAAGCACGCTGTCTAAACTAAATTACTTTCCCACAGAGAAGAATACAACTCCAACTCAGTCCGTAGCAACAGTCTGCATATTTTAGACCATTTCCCAGCGACTTTCCTCTTTTAACGTAGCCCATATATCATCCTAGGGATCTAACTTGTGATGCTGGTTTTGATCTTTGCCTTTTAGAGCCACTTAATGCACTATTGTCCAGGGGGAGCAGACTGATTAATGCTAACAACCAACAGATGCAGGAGAAAATCAATGTGACTTTGTGTAAACTGTATTAAACTCAAATGATCCTCTGCTGCTGAGACTTTTTATAATGCGTGTGTGATGATAAAAGCAGATATATTACACCTGCAAGTGAGAAGGCATGCCCGAACAAGCCTTACACCGTGACATATTAAAATCGTTTGAGTAGATTTTTTTTTTTTTTTTGGGTGCCACTCCCGCATCTATTCTTAGCCACTTCTCTGAGCGTTTCCACACAGAAAGCAGAAAGTACCTTGTCAGTGCGGATTCATTCAGAGACCGGCTGCTCGGTGGATGTTCCAGTAGCGCTGCTGCCCTCTGTTGGTGGAAACAAAACAAAACTCTCATTAACAATGTGCAGCTGCTGGAGGGACATGATTTCTTTTCACTGAATCACAGTCCTTGAAATGACTTTAGTTCATCGGGGAACTTTTCTTACAAATGTCAGAAATTTCGGAGAGCTATGTTCTCTACAGTGTTTAAATCTGTAATGAGCAGGGGGCATTTCAGAAATATTTAAAGGCTGGGCACTAAAGTGGGTAATTCTTGTTCTTATTCTGGGACTTTTCCACATTCCTTCTAAGTACTGTAAGACATTGGTTTTCTTGACATTTGGTTACCTACCAGCTTCCTATTTGAGTCAACACAGAATAAGAAAAAGTTTGGACAATCTAAAAATACAAACAAAAACAAAAGCGGCAACATGAAGATTTACTTTGACTTGTATTCCACAGTACACAGTATGATACATAACATACATAATGTGTCGTTTGGTCAATTTCAGTCCATTTATATACAGTAAGCAAAAATGTTCACATAAATACACACCCGCATTCAAGAAAAAGTTGGAACAGAGGCCACTTAGGGCTAATTAAATAAATGTCATATGACCAGTGGTGTGCAGAGTACACGGAAACAGTACTCAAGTAACAGTAATGTCACTTCATAACTTTAATGACTCAAGTAGAGGTACTCTTAAAAATAAGTACTTAATTTTTAATAATTTAACAACTCAAGTAGTGAGTCACATGATGAGGATTTCACTATTTTTTTCTAATTTTTCGTACCTGTTGATTTTTTTTTTAAATTTTGTTGGTTATATTGTACAGTTTTATTAATTTCCTTGATTATGTCTTCCTTACTTTTGCTCATTTTGTTGTATATTTTGATAATATATAATATTCTGCTCATTTGTGTTTACTTTGTTCCTATTTGTTAATTTACATGATTATTTGGTTCACTTTGCTCATTTTGTTGCCTAGTTTGTTCATTTTGGTTCATTCATTTGATTATTTTATTCGTTTTGTGCTCATTTGGTGGATATTTTTGTTCGTGTTACTCTGAATCATTCGCCTGTAGACAAATGTAAATGAGTACATTTTTCCTCCATAAATGTAATTAAGAGTAAAAAGTATTTTACAAAATAACTAGCCTGAGAAGTACATATTTTGGAAAAAAATTACTCAATAATATGTAACTGAGCAAATGTACATGAGTACTATGCACCTCTGGATATGACATGGGTGATTTCAGTGTTGATTCAAAAAGCAGCATCGAGGTTTGGTCCTTCAGGTGGCTCACCAGTGTGTTAACAAATGTGTGACATATATAAGATAAGATGAGATATTATTTGGATATTTCACCCTTTACAGTGCAGAACAGACTTAAAAGATTCATGGGATCTGAGTGTATTGCAGTGTGTAAACTGCTCTGAACCTTCAGACTGTCCTGACTTAAGAACATCATTAATGTAAAGCTGACAGAACTGCATGGACATCAAGCACTAAACTATGACTCTTGATTTACCTGTTGATCCAATGTTCCTGTCCTCACCTATGGTCTTGAGCTCTGGGTAGTGACTGAAAGCACAGGATTGCAGATACAAGCAGATGAAATGAGCGTGAGAAACTCAGGCATCTAGAAGGAGCTTAGAACAGAATGTTTCTTCACATCAGAAGGAACCAGTTGAAGAGGTTCTGCGATTTGATCTAGATGCCTCCTGGACGCCTCCCTGGTGCTGTATTTTAAGCATGTCAAGCTATGAGGAGGCCCTGGGACATGCTAGGGGGGATTATATACATACCTTGGCTGGTCTGGGAACACCTTGGGGTCCTCTTGAAGCATCTCTTCTTTAAGCTGCTGCCCCCATGATGAGGGAGGGATGGATGGATGGATGGATGAATGGATTGATGGAGGGAGGGATGGATGGATGCCAGTTCAACTTTACTGTGCCATAAGGAAGCCTCACATTAACTATGGCAAGAACAATTGCAGGATCAAAGACATCTACAAAGAACTCAGTGGTATCATGGACTGAACTCAGTGGTAT
>JAQQAE010005139.1:0-17946 GCA_029823295.1 Pseudamia nigra | reverse complement strand
GACACTTTGGGCATTTTCACTAAGGGGTGTACTCACTTTTGTTGCCAGTGATTTAGACATTAATGGCTGTATTTTTTTGTTATTTTGAGAAAGCAATCAATTTACACTGTTGTATAAGCTGAACACTGACTACTTTTCATTGTGTCACAGTGTCATTTCTTCAGTGTTGTCCCATGAAGATATAATTTAAATATCTGCAGAAATGTGGGGTGTGTACTCACTTTTGTGAGATACTGTGCATCTGAATGGCTTAAGAAAAACAAAATGAAAACTTTGGAGTGGCCTCGTCAAAGTCCTGACCTGAGTCCTCCAATGTGGCTGAATTACAACAATTCTGCAAAGATAAGGGGGCCAAAATTCCTCCATAGTGCTGTAAAAGACTCCTTGACGGTTATCTCAAGTGCTTTATTGCAGTTGTTGCTCTTAAGGGTGGCCCAACCAAGTATTAGGTTTAGGGGGAAGCATGTTTTCACACAGAGCCAAGTAAGTTTGGATTTTATTCCCCCTTAAAAATAAAAACCATTTAAAAATGCTTTTTGTGTTTACTTGTGTTTTGGGGAAAAAAAAAAAAGTATTTAAATTTGTTTGATGATCTGAAACATTTAAGTATGACAAATGCACAGAAAAAAAATAATAAATTTGGAAGGAGGCAAACACTTTTTCACAGCACTGCACTGTATGTGAAGCTCTTATTTCTGTAGCTCTGTCACACGCTCTGATTTCAGTAGGCTCATACCCGCCCACTTTTCATCAGGAAAGGCTTTCATTGGCCGAAAAACAGATCATTCCCAAAGTGACCTGGGATCTCATTCTGACTCAAGGCTACTGTAAACACAGACTAATGCACTCATGGGTGATTTTTAGCAAAGAAACTGAGTGATGCATTTCAGCTTGAGTATGATAGGTTATATCTTATGTCACAAATCACAAAAAAACACCTTGCTTGCCTTTTGTCCATCTTGTTCTGTGGATATCTCAGGACTGATGGTGCTTAGCAAGTTCATACTTTCACAGCCTTTGTTTTACACATTTTATATATGCACATCAAAAGCCATAATGTTATAATATAGCATCATGTTAAGTGATGTTGACTTTGAAACATGGAGTAAAGATGCTTTACAACTACACCTGTGTGACGCTGCCAAAATGTTGTGATTTAAACATGTTCCCATCAGTCGATATCTGTAATTGTCTTTATAAATCCTTGTAGAGACAAAAGAAAATCTTTATCATCTGGTCACAACCCACTTTTATTGAATTAAAACCAGTCAAATGAACTTGTTGATAAATCAGTAAATATACTTATGTCAGTGTGACACCACTGGTGATCGAGTATGGGGTCGTCTTCACCATCAGGGGTGGGGCTGTGCAATTCTTTGATGGCCAATGAGTCTTATTCTGGCTCAGAAGAGTCGTTTGCATCCATCACCTGGGTAGGTTGGAAGCTGTTGTGGTGCGAGGGCGTGTGCGTTCCTCTCCTCGCAGCTCTGCTTGCTTTGTCTTGTTCTTGACTTTGGTGTTTGAAAGATGCTGAAGGTCTGTTTACACTTTGTCCTGTCAGCAGCCTCTGCTTCACAAGTAGAGTTTGCTTCAGTGTGGATTTGAAAAGGTCAAGTGGGGCTCCACACGGTCTCTTCCCTGATGAAAGCTCAGAAAACCAGACTTGTCTGGGGAGTCGCTGATCAGGCATACGGGACAGGTCACTGGACCAGTGGAGCCCATGGCTCATCATGGTGGCTTCAAGGCTCTCCATTTTTGTGCAGAGGAGGACATTGTTGTTTGTGACATGGTCCTGCCATAAAATTGCAGAGCTTCAATTGATGGAAGTGCTCCAGCTTATGAATGTACTTCTGGTATAATACCCAAGTTTCGCATGCATACAGCAGAGACAATGATGGCCCATTCGCTTGGTGGTTTGAATAAAGTTGTCATTGTCAAAGACTCTTTTGGTCAACTTGCCAAAAATCCTGTAATAATACAAGTGCACTTTATTTTTCACCATAAATGTAATTGAGTAAGAAGTACCTGTATTTAAAAAAAAAAAAAAAACCTCAAGTACATGAAATGGAGTAAACGTACTTGAGTACTACCCACCTCTGGATGTTAATGACTCTCTCCTCATTGACTCAAGATGTCACAATGTTTTAAACAGAACAAGGCCTTAGATTTGATTTTGGACAAGATGTGGCTTGTGCAGCTGTTTCTCACAAGGGGGAAGTTGATGATCTGCCAGAGTGCCCTGAGTGTTAGATGAACCATTTGTTTGTGAGCATATTGAAAAGCTTAAGTCGTGGGTTGTAAACATTTATTGCAGTTTATTGGCTCCATTTGCATTATGGTCCAATGCATCACCTGGGAAGGAGGAGATACTTGTTAGTGCTGGTTTCTTTTCTTACTGTCTCTGAATTTGAATTGACTGCTGATTATACACAGGGAATAGCTGTAAATTGTTTAACTGCTGCAAATATTAGTGTTTATGACTACAAATACAAGCCAATAATCATATTTGGACAAGCAAATGGAGTCCATGACCCCCAGCGTTTTTGACTTGGGGAGCAGATTGAGGGTATTTAATGTTTGGAGTGGGAGGAAATAGATAAACATTTACAAAGATGGCCAAAAACAGCAAATGGCATGAAGAATGTAAGCAAAAGATACACACATATTTGCCTGCATGTCTGGGTCTTTGCAGAGCTGTCTGTTATCCGAGAAGATGTTGATGAAATTTGAAGTGATAACATCCATCTACCAGACACATGGCTGTTGTTTCTCTAGAGGTCATAAAGCTTCCAAATAAACCATTCTCTGGGGCTTCCTAGGCATTGCCATGCCCTTCGTATTGCAATTTTTGGAGCACTTTATCTCACTCAAAGTAAAAACTGAAGTGTCCAATTGTCAGGCCAATCCCCTGCTACAACACATGCTGCTAAAATCAATCACAACCTCTTGAAACTCGACTTTAACAGTGGAAAGCAGTAAAAGCTGCTGCAGATTCCAATGAAAGGGTCCTGAATGGGCTGCAATGCAAAGGGAAATGCTATAAAAGGAGCACTGTGTACATTAAAACCTGTACTTCATCACATAAACTGTTTGAGAGCACGGGAACATCGTGGGAAAAAGTAACTCATTTGACTTGTGGCCCAGTGCTGAAGAGTTCCATTTGAAGAGGGTTGGCGAGTAGCAGAAAGGAGATTTAGATTTAGATGGAGTAGAAGAGGCTTTAGTCCTGTTGCCGGTACAGAGAGAAGCAAAAAGGGATAGAAAGTGTGGATGTGGCTCATTGACAAAGCTTATGATGAGTTCTGTTAAAGCAGAGAAGCAACAGGGATGAGCAACAGTAATAGCGAACTGAAGACTTGCCCCATCCCATGGGAGCTAAACTACACACTGTCAATTTCAAGCAGCAGATAATGTGTTTCAATAATGATTTTACAAGTCAAGAAAGTAGCAGTTGGTTGTAAAAGCCGACATAAGTCTGTGGGAATGTGTAATTATTCATCAGTATTAGAGCTGTTGGTGTTAGTGACGCGCATCACCTGAGACGCCAATGCAGTTCACGGAACCATTTCACACAAAACAAACTGATATTTTTTTAGTGACAAGCTGCAACTTTCGTGACTTGTTAAACTGCATTTTAATTCAATAGACGTATGTGTAAATGATGGGGGAGGCTACTGCAGAGCTAGCAACTGTAGCTTGTGTAATTAAAGGATGACTGAGGAGAAACAGTGTGCGTCTCTGACTCCTTCAGCATCTGGCACAGGTAAGAAAAGAAAAGAACCCACAAAAAAGAAAAGCACTGCTCTCTTAACAATTTCAGCATTTTGGTGATACATTTTTGTGCATGTGTCTGATCATTACAAAGACTACAAACATAAGGTGGCCTTAGACTTTTGCTCAGTATTGTATGTCTGGTGCCACTGATTTTATCTGAAATCCCTAAAACCCAAAGAAAAGTGCAAGGAAGCAGGTAGGAGGCTCTAGATAGAATCAACAGGTTTCCATTAAATATTGTATGTAGTCGTACAGTAGGTGAAGGTCACATCATTGTGCTGTAGTTACAGGAATTGTGGCCCCTACATTCATATTTCTTTGCTTTATTAGACACTCTGTGCTGGTCCACAACACTGTTAACACTATATGCTATTTATAAAGTAGCATTATGACCCAAAATTAACACATTTTTGAGCTCCCCTGTCTATTTAAGCTTTAGAACTGTGAACCAAATGACGAGACTTAAAAACTCTTAAGTAAATACTCTTAACCACGACCCAGTATAAGATTTATGCCACAGCTAAATCTACAATAATAATTGCCAAAATGATTTTTTTGTGTTTCTATAAAGGTTAATCCACCAGTATGCACAAGCTTTTTAATCCAAATTAGATTTTTAATGCTAAAATATAACTATTGTAATACGAAGTTATCAAAATGAAAAAATAAAAAACGTGAATTCAGTTTGAAAGTCCTCACTCCTGTTCAAAATGGTAAAATGTCAAAAACTCATTAAAAAGGAGTCTACATTAAAGTGCTTCATGATGCTGGATGGTCTTTAAGACAAATAAGACAGATGGTCTAATCAATTTGTTGGGCACTGTATATTGATGTGGGTGTGGATTGTGAAACCATTATCTACCTCTTTCCGCAGATAATTTGTCTGTTTTTTTTTTTTTTTTTTTTAAAGAGAGAACAAAACTCTGAGCATTGTAATTTGTGAGATCACTGCTTTGTGTTCAGGTCCTCGGGGCACCAGGACACATTCAGTACTGGCGTGTTGTTCGCTGTGCTGTTCTGCCATGTGATAATAATCCCCTGTGTGTTTCTCCCTGTTGTTTCCAGATGCAAAAGAGAGGTCAGCCAAGAGATTCTCTGTGAACGGCGTCTTCAATTACACGTCTCTGCTGCTCAGCCAGGAGGACGACATGCTGTACGTCGGAGCCAGAGAGGCTCTGTTTGCCCTCAGCCTCTCTGACATCAGCAAGACCAGACTGCAGAAGAATGTGAGTATCTGACAACGCCAAATGACTCACGACATGGAAATTATCATTAATTATTGTCGCTCATTTGACTGCATCTACATTCACACAATCACAAACACACTAATGCAGAGGTGGGTAGAGTAAACAGACTGGATTCAAGTCATGCATAAAAATAAGTACAGTGGAACCCTGGGTTACAAGTGCATGGGCATATGAATTTTTTGGAAGACATCAGGCAAATTTTTGTACTGGCTCACGAGCAAAAGCTCGGGTTGCGAGTAAAATAGTTCCCGAGAGGAGAGCACACTATTCACTGACTGACTAGAAACGTAGATGTGAAACTCGTGCTGTACTGTGCTTCACATTTGTGCCTTTTTTCACCTGAAATAGTGCTTCTTTTTGTGTTTTTTCATCATGGGGCCTAAGAAGGATGCTAGTGGTAAGAAAAAAACCTGTAATATGATCTTGATGCAGGTGAAACACGAGATCAGCAGAGCAGCAGAGAGGAGAATGATGAGGAGGAGGTTACGACAACAGCAGAGAATAAGGAGATGTTGTGGCACTATGAACTGTTCCGGGGGTTCATAGAAAAAAAACACCCCGAGAAAGTGCACACTGGTCGTGTATTAGACCAAATGAATGACATTTGCGTCACCCATTTTTGTAACATTTTAAGGAGTAGGCAGAGGCAAACCTCTTTGGATTCGCTGTTTTAGCAAAAGATCATTGCCTACTGAAAGTGATGTTGCTGCTGCTGATGAAAGTGTGGCGAAACATGCCAAAACAAGTGAATAAAAACCAGAAAAGGGAAAAAATTATGAATTGTATGGGAGTTTTCCTGAGTCTTGGAACAGATTAATTGGTTTAACACGTATTCTTATAGGAAACCAGTCCCGGGACACGAGTTTTCCGCTTCACGAGCTTGATCCAAGAACGGATTAAATTAGTAACCCGTGGTTCCACTGTACTTGAGTTAGATTAAAGATGATTCTACTCACTACTTCAGTAGAATTTATGAGAAACTTCACAATATGGGATTTATTATAGTCTACTATATTGTTTGAACTTTTTTTGCTTATTGTTAATTTTGTTATTTTCCTAATTTTTGTGTCTATTTTGTTGTTTAAAGTTGCTTATTATGATCAGTTTTTGATCCTTTTGATTCACTTTTTTTGTTTTTTTGCTAATTTTGTTTATTTTGTGTTCGTTTATTTGATTCTCTTTATTAATGTCTGCTCATTTTGTTAATTTGCTTAAATATTCTGGTTCATTATTGCTTATTTTGTTACTTTGTGCTCATTTTGTTGCTGCTATTTATTTTGCTCATTTTCTTGTTTTTTTTTTTTTTACTTTTTTGCTGATTTTGTTGGTTTTTAATTCATTGTTGCTTATTTTGTGTGGTTTTAGTTGATTATTTTCGTTCATTTTTTATTATTTCATTTTTGTTCATTTTACTTGGTTATTTTTGGTTCATTTTTTGTTTTTTTTTTTATTCAATTGTTTATTTATTGTTTGTTCATTTTTGCTTATTTGCTTATTGTGTTCATTAACTTGATTATTTTTTCTTCAGTTTTGGTCATTTTGTTACTTTGTTGATTTGCAGTGTTTTGACTTGGCTGATGTATCTTGTGACTAGGAAGAAAAACAGTCAGCCTGAAACTGACTCCTACTCATTGAAGTGAGGAGCCAAATATCACTGAGTAAGAGTAGCAGTTACTCTGCAAAACATCTACTCTCAAAAGTACATCTTTTGGAAAAACTACTCAAATACATGTAACGGACTAAGTGTACTTGAGTCCTACCCATCTCTGCACTCGGTCACTATTTAATGTGAGCTCATGATGCTGTTTTAGAAAGAAATATTTACAGATCTGGTAAAAAATGTAATATGTAGCCTCTTATGATTAACTTTATGTATTTCCTTCACCACACACTCCAGCTCCTGGACTCTGAGCTCTAGCAGAATCAGTATGGTTCCCATATTTCACATGACTTATTCAGTGTCTGTTTCATCTTCAGCTGACATGGGGCACTCCTACTGGAAAAAGAGAGGAATGCAGCTTCAAAGGCAAGAACCTTGAGGTAAGAAAATAATAAAAAATATTATTATTATATATTTTTTATAAAATATTATTTATATTGAAAATATCAGAGATTTTTGCTGTTTGTGTGTTCTTTCTTCCAAAAACCCATGCTGAAATACTTTTTATTACTTGTAAATGGGAATTTAATAGAATGGCAGGACTGGTTTCGGACAAAGCGGACTAAAAAGCTTATATCAAGATCACGCCTGGAAGGATATCACAAAATTTCTGGTGCATTTTCTGATTTATTCATAACATCAGTACTGTGAAAATATTTTTAGAACATTTCCTTTTTGGCAATTTGTGATATTTTCCACCTTGCTGCCAACAGGCCACATCTCACCCTTTAATTACACCACAGTGTAATATTTGAACAGCTTGGCTCCTGCAATACTTTCATTGTGTATCTATTCTGTTTTGGTCGTGACTCAATCTCACCTTGCCTTGATCTTGGACTAATTCATAGTCTGTATATGTCACTGATAGAGTAAACATGATATCTCCCATTTGCTTCTGAACTGCCATCTTGAGGCCTCTCAGGTTGTGGCTTCCTGGATGACATTTTTGAACCAGTATGGAGCCAAAAACCAGAAGTGACCATAATTAGACAAAATGGTTGGAGTTGCGAGAGCACAGTGAGTCTGAATGCTCACCGAATGCTAGCTTACCAATTTGGTAAAACTTAACCAAGCAATGCCTAAGAAAGTAATTCAAGTGTGTTGTTAGTTGACGCATTTAACTACAAGTATAGTCCAGCATCTGTCCGGAAAAAAATGTGCTTTGCTAAATTAAACAGATGCTATGAAGGTCCAACTCTGCAGGTGAGTGGAGCTGTCATAGAGCTGTCATACTAGCCCAGCATAGCAGATATTTGCCTCAATATCAGATAAAAATGTAAAGATGAACGACTAGATCACATATTAGGGGATTCAAATAAAATGGCTGAGACCATAACCATAAAGAAGATCACTTTTACTCTACAGTACGGTGTAAATCTACGGGAACCAAATAGATCACCCAAAGGAGATCTGTTTTGTAAAATAAGATTTCTTATCTTTGAGTAGATCCCTTTTTAGGAAAATTCATTCCGCAAGCTCCTTGGTAAGAAAGATCAAATCAGTGAGATGTCTTCAGTCTGCCATCAGCTGTGGTGCTGAACAGTCTGATGGCGATGTGGATGAAGGATCTCCCGTATCGTTCAGTCCTGCAGCATAATGAAGTTAGTCCTCCTCTGCTGGTACAGAATGAGATGAAGAGGATGGTGTGGGATTATCATGGTATTCTCCAACTTCTTATGTCTGCACTTGTGCACCACAGCTTCACTGAGTCCAGCCTCCCTCCAGCCACTGATCCAGCCTTTTTAACCAGTTTGTCCATGTGTTTTACTTTTTTTGTCATTTCCTATTATTAAAGATGTCTGGGGCATTGAACAGTAAATGATCAAGACTTGAACTCCAAGGGGAAAGTCACACATCTCCTTTTCACATAACTGGACCTAAAACATTCCAGTCAGATTTCTGAATACTTGTCACAAATATGAAGACAGGGAGTCTATATGATGGTACCCATGGCGCAAACAGGAAAAGATGTGGTTATTTGTATTAAAAGCAACTGAAACAACCTGGGCTGAAAACCAAGTATACATGGACATGACAGAAGGAAGGATCTCTGTAAAATAGACATTCTTGAGACACGTGAGAATTAAGCTTCCTCAAATATGTCTCAAAGTTTTATTGGTCACAGTCATGATATGTCTCGGGTTATCGGTTATGACACAACACTATAGATAAATAAGATCTTGTATGTTGTGAAGCATCTACAAAAGATCCTGACCTTCGACCTCTCTCAAAGGAACACAGCTGTAAAGAACACTAAATTATCACGTGGATTTTGTGTATTTTTACTTGAATTCTTCTAGTGGCGTGGTGAGATTTACACAGCTTACCCTTCCAGCATTTACAAATAGATTCATCAAGTGTGCAGGCTTGTTGGAGAATTGCTCTTTTATGTGCTCTGCTTTTTGTTGTCATACCAGCTGTTGTATCCCTGGGCGACAAGCCTCGGTAATCTGTGTACTGCACTCCACAGCTCCGAATCCTCACCGGGCAATCGCTGACGCTGGGAGGTTTTCCCAACAGTGGTTCTGAAATGGGAACTTTTTACAGTATTTCTAGTTCTTTATTTGTTAAGGTCCGTTACAGCTGCATAATGATTTGAATATATAATCACGAAAGACAATTTAAAGGTCCAGAAAGGTCCATGTTGGGATGATTTAGGGTAATATAATTGTTTTTGTTCTTTTTAAATTTTGTTCATTATATTTTTCAATTTTTTTCTCCTTTTGTTGATTATTTTGCTAATTTTTGTTTATTTTGTTGATCGTTTTGTTCATTTGTGTCCATTTTGTTCTATTTGAATAATTTTGTTCACTGTTATTAACTTTGTTGACATTTTACTTATTCTGCTAACTTTTGTTCATTTTAAAAATTATTTTGTTTATTTATTCATTTGTATAAATTTTGTTGCTATAATGCTAAGATTATTTTCTAACTTTGCTTCTTTTTAGTCATTTTTGCTGACTTTTATTCATTTCATTGACATTTTACTGATCATTCTGCGGACTTTTGATCATTTTAAAAGTCAATTTGTTCATTTTTTGTTCATTTGTGTTTGTTTTGTTGATATATTGTTGAGAATATTTTGCTAAGTGTTCATTTTAAATCATTTTGTTGATTTTTATTAATTTGGTTGGCATTTTACTGATCGTTCTGCTGACATTTGTTCATTTTTAAAATAATTTTTTTTCGTTTATTGTTCATTTCCTTTCACATTTGTAAGCAGAAGTGGAAAAAATAAGACGTGTTAGACATGTTGATAGTCTGGATGCAGTAACACAGCAGAATGATATTATGTCATGTTTGTTTTACTTTGTCATTTTTTGTCGGTTTTTGTTTGTATGTTTGAGTCAGGAGCCGCATCAAATCCAAATCCCAATGTTGGCTACAGTTGCCTTAATATGACTTTTCCCCCAAATCACAGAGCCCAATTATTAATTCCCTTACTTTGTATTTCATTTTCTCTCTCATCAAGACGGACTGCTTCAATTACATTAAAATTCTGCTGCGACTGAACAGCACTCACCTCTACGTGTGTGGGACCTACGCCTTTAGTCCAATCTGCGCCTACATAGTAAGTGCTAATTTCTTTATCTACCTACTGTTTCTGTTGTTTATAATGATTCACATTTTATTCTCATTGTTCTTCTTTTTAGCACCATCATGCAAGTTTAGGCTGCTGTTAATCAGACAGTTTATTGAAATTGTTAATCCATTTTTAAGTTGTCATTGTATTGTAGAGCATAAGACACAAATGGAAGAATGACATAAAATACAGCAAAAGAACTATAAAGGAAACAAAATGATAAAAAATGACTTACAAGTTGCAAAAACAATGTGCTGTACATCAGTGGTGAATAAAAACACAGAAATAAAACACCAAAAAATAAACTACTATTTAAAAGTGATACGGGTGAAAACAACAATCATGCAATGAAGCAATGAAAACAAATAAAGTCAGTTTCATACAATATAAGCAATAAAAACAAATAAGAACATCTCATACTGGATCGAAAACCAAGGAGTAAAAATGGGTTTTAAGACAAGTTTTAAAAATGGACAGAGAAGGGTTGATGTAAAAGACATAAAAAACATGACGGATGGGAAAAGATGTGAAAACAAAGTAAAAGAAAAAATATATGTATATAAAAGATAAATGGAATACAGGAATCAGGCTTTTCTACCCTCACGTCAGCATTGGTTCTGTTTCTATCCAAGCATAACCAAACTGTGCTGAGAATCTCTAACCAGACGAGCCAGCAGGGGGTTACCAGGGCTGTGTGTCTTCCAGAGAGTAGGAAGCAGTAGATCTGTTTATCTAGCGGAGGAGTACATGGAGAGCGATGGTAACAGCAGGATGACATTGATTTCAGTGATGGGGGGCAATCGAGTTTTGCGACAGCATAGCTCTTAAAGCGGGGCATTAAACTCTGTCCTTTGACGTCAGACTGAAAGAACAACACGCAGCTTCTCAGACTAAGATGACTTGGCAGGACATCAGGCCCTGAACTGGGATTCCGAGCAACTCTGAACCCAGTTTGCCTTAGTGAACTTCCATCATGTTGACACAGTCCAGAACAGTGTGTATGTACGCTACGGGGACGTAAACCTGTCCACACTCTCCCTTGTGGGGACAGAACGCAGCAGCCCGTCACATATATCATTCAGTTTGAAGGTTAAATGTTGTTTTGAGGTTAAGGTCAGGGTAGAGGGTAAGGGTTAGGGAATTTGTCATTATACTTAAGGTTAAGATAAGAAAATAAAAGTATATCAGTGTCCTCTAAACACTAGGAAAAACTAAGTGTGTGTGAGTCACCCTGAGCGTTTCTACCATCAGACACTCTGAGATGAATAATATTATCATTAATAAATGTTTTATTTTCATATCTCTACTGAAAACAGTTGCAGAGGGTTTTACTGGCAGTGAAGCAAGGCCCTGAAGATAAGATGATCCACTAAATAATCAAAATGACTGACGTGAATTAAAACGGGTTCAAAACAGTACGACAGCATATAATGAAGAAGCATGAGAAGCATTTCCAGACATTATGGAAACCCCATACCATGGTTTAGACTGTAGATCTGTCTGGTGCTTTAGAACACAACATTTTAAGTCTTCAGTGGCAACAGATTCAATGGTTCTGAATTTTAAACCCAACTTTAATCCCTTTAAGCACTGACTATTTTAACTGTAATAAACCAAACAAGCTTGTATCAAATAAATAACAGAAAAAGATTACAGTGATATATCCAACTAGGAATACAAGTACAATAAATAGTGAGGGGGTTTTTTTTTTTGGAAAATAATAACATAAGTGGAAAGGTAGTTATTTGACTCATCAGTATGTGTGCAGAACCTGTGCCTTTTAGTTTGATCTGCACCTTGTCTTGTATGTGCTATGTAGATATTGCATTGTAGAGTTGGATGATGCTGACAAATATGTTATTTTCACAATAACCATTTTCATACCAGTCGATACTGATAGTCCTTATGATGAATGTCACATTATTATTTTATTTGTTTTAAGATCCTGTGATGGAAAAAATGTCTTTGGTTTTTGGTCCCAAGTGACAGCTGAACAAACCAGATGATTATTTTATGGGTAAAAGATGCAACAAGACAGAAACGGTGTAAAAGATGCAATAACTTACAAATGACAAAAGATGAAATTGAGGTAAACGATGAAGGCAATGAAAACAAAAATACAAAAGTGATGTAAAGGGTCACCAACATGAAACACAAAAAAGACAAAAACAATAAAAGACAAAGAAAGACAAATGACTTAAAGGTGCAGCCTATGACACCAGGAATCTAGCTCTTACCTGATCGTTTGGTGCGGTCCACCGTAAATGATCAGACAGGTGACCTGCCAGTCAACACGGCTTACAACTGCACGACCACGATCCACTCACTCAAGGAGTTGAAAACAGTCACAGCAGTAGCAACTGTAGCTTATCTAACCACAGGATGACTGAGGAGGGACGGCCTGCATTTCAGATTCCTTCAATGTCTGGTACAGGAAAGAAAATGTCAGACATACTAGCTTGACAACTGTGAGATTGTAAGCCGTGTTGACTGGCGGGTTGAATGTTTAATCATTTACATTGGTCCGCCACAATCAGCTACTAGCTAGTTCACCAACATAGTACCCTATTTTCCGGACTATACGTCACTCCGGAGTGTAAGTCGCACAAGCCAAAAAATGCATAATGAAGAAAAAAACCATATATAAGTCGCACTGGACTATAAGTCACATTTTTGGGGGGAAATTTATTTTACAAAATCCAACACCACCAAGAACAGACATTTCATCTTGTAAGGCAAGTTATAGTAATAATACAATAGAGAACAACAGTCTGAATAGGTGTCTTGTATGTTAACATAGTATATTAGCAGTTATTCCCATAACTATAGCATAAAAAACATAATCTAACAGGTTCTTCAAACTCACAATCTCACTCCTAATCGCTAAATCCTTTAAAGTCTTCATCCTTGGTGTCGCTTCTGAACTACTCCGCCAACTCTGGAGGTAGACGAAGCGCCGCTTCCTCCTCTGCGTTGCTGCTGTTAGACTCAGCATCAGTTCCATTTTCAATTATTCTGGCCTTTCTGAATCCCGACAGGATGGTTTCGTTTGTCACTCAAGTCCATGCCTTGTCGATCCATCCGATGACTTACTGGAAAGTTGCATGGCACGTCCTCCTGGTTGCCATGAAGCTGTGCTCTCAGTGTGAAAATAACCAACATGTAAAATGTTTTAATACTGTATGTAAGTCACACCTGAGTATACGTCACACCCCTAGCCAGATGATGGAAAAAAAGTGCGACTTGTAGTCCGGAAAATACGATAGTATGCACCTTTTTTTTTAAGATGGAAAAAGGAAAAAAACGTGCAAAAAGACAAATGATGAAAACACTGTTATATAAATAAATACATAAACGAAAGACAAGAATAAAAGATGCAAAAATACAAAAAAGATTTTAATGTACCTTTTTTTAAAAATTTGACCGTTTTATTTGGTTTACTTACTAAACCATAATTTTTAAAACTACTTTCTCTTCAGTGAAGTTTATAGTAAAATTTGTTTCATTGGGTTTCAGCCGAAAGAAGAAGGGTTTCTGAAAACCATCCACAAGTTCAGCTGTCCATCTATTTGGCAAGAAACACATTTTAGCCATAGTCATCAAGGCCCGACACACAAAGATAAACCACAGTCAAAAATAAAGAAGTGAGTTAAAACAAGCTGTATTGCATTTGTTTTCACTGTTAATACATATTAGTAATCATGAAAACTACCTAAAGCGCAAAATCCACTCTGATCAGTAAGAAATCAAAATGCAACCTGTTTGCTCATTGTGATCATGCTTCTCTGGTCTCAAATGTCATATTGTTTTAGCAAAATTATGAATCAAACCTGACATTGAAAAAGCTGACATTTATTTTTTGCCCCAGGTTTAATCAGTGTGACAGTTGATTCAGTAACTACAAAAATATGACTGAATTTCTACTCAAGGATGTAAATAATCTTGCTGCCTAAACAAATACTCTGCACATCCTTACATTCAGCCAAATCTGCAGCTTTCATTTACACCCATTCGTTTCAACATCCAGCACATGTGGATCTCTCAGAAAGGCAGGGCACACTGAGTTTTAAGGGACAAGGAGGAATGAGCATAAGGTTACGGAGATCTCTTTAGCTCTTACTCCTACTGTAAGTAGAATTTAATTGGACTGTGCTTTAGGGACATTTTTTCTGTTTGTGTCTGTCTCCAGAACACGTCAACATTCATGCTGGAGAGAGATGAAATGGGTGAGGTCGTGATGGAAGATGGGCGCAGTCGGTGCCCTTTTAATCCAGAGTACAAATCCACTGCCATCATCGTTGGTATGCAGTAATACTCATGTCACAAATGTTTGCCGGAAATTATTACTGCACTGAGTGATGTCCTTCTTTCTGGGCATAGAGCTATAAAAAACACTAGAGTGGACACACCTTTGATGACGATAGCTTGGCCGCCATCTTAGGACTGTATAAGCACTGTAAAACAAAGGCTGCGCGCATGATGTTGGTTCTTTATCTGTGGAAGATTATTTTATTAGTGGATGAATAATGATTTTTTCAGACATGCCTGTTGGGATCACTGGGGAATCTGACAAATGGAGGTACAGTTATCAGACAGTGTGTCGCCATATCGACATTTTGGTGAGTTATCAGTGTCCTGTGGGAGAATCAGGGACACAGTCATACAAGTCAAGTGCAGTTCTAGTTCTATTGTTGTGTGCAGCAACAGTCAACAAATTGTGGTCACAAAACTGTAGAATTGAACAGAACCAGATTCAGAAAATCCCTAAAATGGTCCGATGGAATGTGGACACTCACTTACCCATTGACAACATCTGTATATCGACAGTTTGTTTAAAAAAAGGAAATTCCATGGTCAGAGGTTACAAAGAAATAAACAAGGAACACAACAAGCAGCAACTGCATAAGTTTCTGGAAGTAGATATCGTCTCATATTGTAGTAGTTCTGTCCTATCAATAATACAAACATTTAACTTGGTTTAAATGCCTGAAGTATGTTTATTTAACCAAACAAATAGAAAATAAATAGCTCCAGAAGTGCATGGATCCTAGACTCAGAAGTTATTGTAGTAGTCGTGAGCTGTAGAGTTTTTCATGTGACTTTCACGCAAACACACACTATTCTCCACATTACACACATACATGCTCCCATTGCTAATACATAGTCTGAGTGTTTACAGCCAGACCGGACAACTAATGTTATCATAAAAGCTAGTCAGCCTCCATCTCAGCATACTTCCCTGCAACAAAACAAGACTGAATTGAATTTCTTGCGCGCTCTCTCTCAATCACACATAGGCTTCTACAATCACAGACTGTTTCCACATTGATATCACCAACAGCATCGTTTCAAGTAATTCACAGACATGTCGGGAGGTACTACTAGCTTAGCAGAGCTGAGGCTAATGTTTACTCTGCTCTTACAGTATTCTGCTGCACACAGTAACATTAGTAGTAGTAGTGAGATATAGAGCACTGGGATGTTTATTACTATTTTGTGTGTTTACCTTTGACACGTTTGCTCTCGGGGAAAAGCAAACACGTCCTTTCTCGTGTGAAGAACCACACGAGAAAACTTTACATCTCCGCCGTGTGTGTGTGTGTAAGGACAGTTTCCGCTTCAGTATCTCTGCCACTTACGCATACTGTGGCTTGTTTAACCAATCGGATGCCGCCGTGGGCGGCACAATGCTGGAGACAGAAGTGACAGAGCGGGGAAGCAGCGGCTTAGCCGAAATAAAACAATTTTTAATTGATTTCTTGATATCGGCCTGTCAGATTAAAAAAAAAAAAGAAACACAGATGCCGATATATGTCAAAATTCCAAATATCGCCGCCGATAATTGGCCTGGCTGATAATGAGTCGACCTTTATTCCAGTGTTAAGATTTCAACCAGGTGCATCACAAAGAGGCGGGGCTGTTAACTCTAGTGTTTCTTGTAGTTCTATGGCAGAGACTGAAAATGGCTCGTCTGTCTCCGTAGCTGTACCACTTTGAGGCTAAAGCAGTGATTCAGTAATGAATCATGATGTGTCTGCTGATGTTGTTTATCTGCATCAGTTCTGATAAATAGCTGGACACCAATAGACAATGTTTGTGTTTAGGAGCTTTATCGAGCAATTAGTGAATAATTGAGTGGGAGAAATGATTTGACTAATCCCTCAAGCGGCCCTGTTGTGCTGCAAACACTCGATTTATTGCACTTTAAAAAGCAAATTTGAATTATGTTTAATCAATACTTAATCAGGTTTTGTTTTTTTTACAGATGGTGAATTGTACACTGGGACTGTCAGTAACTTCCAAGGGAATGAACCAGTGATTTACAAGAGTTTGGGTCGGGGAGGAACCGCACTGAAGACTGAAAACTCCTTAAAATGGTTGCAAGGTAAATTCCACACACTCCCAACAGATGACAGGCTATTTTTCCTCCCCTACACATCTTCCATTATGCACCCAACAGAGCAGATAAGCCCCAAACAGTAGTGATCATTAGCAAAGCTCAGTGTTTAATGCATGCAGACTGAAAGCAAAGACAAGCTCTCTTAGATTGCAGGAGTCTGGTCCTATCAGTCGATGCACATGCACATCAAAACAGCTTCAGCTGGGCTGCCACTGGTTTTGCCAGAGTGAGCCGCATTTTGTGCACAATTAAGACCTCTCTTGTCTTTTGATCTCGAGGTAATTCATGCAGAGTGCTCCTGATGAGGCATCTGAGTGCAATTATACAGAGGACTCTGTTTCCTCTACTATTCCAGGGTTGTATGTAAAATACAGGCCTCACAGGCGCCCACTGACTTATTTCAAAAGTTATGATAATGCTTTTTATTCTGTGCAGAGGTCAAAAACATGCAAAGCAGTTTCTTTGCATTAGTACACTGTTATTTTAGTTTTGAAACATTAATAAAATAGATTCATCTTTATTTTTTTAGTTCAGTTTTAATGTAATTTGACAGATTTACATGTAGTTATCTACGTCATGGGAAGGGCAGTCGGTACCCCTGTCTGCTTGTCAGCCCACCTGTTTCTGTCCATGCTCTAACTTGCAAATTAATGAAACTAAGTTTATTAAACTTGTCATATAGGTTGACCTTTGGTCTAGAACCCATGGCTAGGTGGTTGGAGTCAAAAGGTTGAAGGTAAAGGTCATCTGGGCCCAGTATTTCAAAACTTCAAATCCAAATCAAAATAATCCGGATTTGTAAATCCCCTTATCCTGGTCTGTGGATCATAATAATCTATCCTAGTTTTTCAAAACCTTGCAGGATAGGATAAAAATGATCCTGATCCACCTGGATAGGGATTTCCAAATCTGTCCCTCCCACTGGATCATTGCCAGGAAACAGGAAGTGATGTGTTTAAAAACAAAATAAAGCGCCATGTGTCAAACTAAAAGTCACATTTTAGTTAATGATTTTACTACTATCTACTTAGATGTCAGTGTTATAACTTTGAAATAGTAACTCATGTTACAATAAATCAATATAATTTTCAACAAATCAAATTTCAAAAACAATATACATATCATGACTTTTTACTCATGTCTTTTTCCAAAGTGAAATCAAACTTTATTATGTTGAAATTGTCCCATTCTTTATGAAAAATACAAATTAACCATGGCACTTGTGACTGCTCTCCCAGCTGGTTCGTCAGTTTGATGTGGTTGTGGTGCCTCTATCAGACCT
>JAQQAE010005138.1:0-17949 GCA_029823295.1 Pseudamia nigra | reverse complement strand
CTGTAGCTTCTGTTGTAGCACACCGCCATCTCGTGGATGCATGACGCAACTGCGCCTTATAATCCGGTGCGCCTTATGTATGGAAAAATATTAAAAATGTGACATTTTTTGACACTGCGCCTTATAATCCGCCTTATAGTGCGGAAAATACGGTACTCAAATACAGTCCTTAGGTTTATGAGTACTTCTGCTTGTACACCAGTCATTATCATTGTCAAGTAACAATTCTTTTACTTGAGTACTGTGTCTTTGTACTCTACCCACCACTGGATCTGAATCACATATAAGGAAAAAAAAAGATTTTATAATGAAATAATCAAATGAATAACTGACTCGTGGTTTTGCTTCCAGCTCAAAGATAAGTTCATTTAGTTTTAATGTTTGAATTGTTACAAAGACAGAAAATGAAAGGCAATATTCACTGAGTGAAGACTCTGGTGTGCAGCTGAGTATCTTTTTTTTTCCACAAGGTGTAATAGTATGTCTAATATCTCGTGAAATAGTGATTTTTCAGTTTCTCCAGCATTTTACAAAGTTATCAGATCTTAACCCCAGTCGGAGTTCTGTAAGCTGTGGTTTCTTTGAACAGTTCTTCTGGCTGATGCTAATGTCTTATTTACAGTAACATGCTATAACATTTAAAAAAAAACACCTCTGAAATCGAAGCCAACCCACAGAGATCTTGAATATCAAGCTATGAATCAAAACTGTCTCTGTTTTCTTCCAGTGAGTCCTCTTCAGAATAGGTACAGGCGGTTTCCACGGTGACAGGATGTTTACAATTTTTCTAATCGTCTAATTGAACCAGTCGATTAATCTTACATGACTGAACAGCACCTGCTTCTCAGTGTCAAAGATGTACAGTGTAGTAACAAAAGTACTTGCACCTTCCCTACTTTCTTTAAGTAAGTATAAAACTGTTTTTTTATGACAATGGGCCTGTGTGAAATAAACATTTAAAAACAGCATTTATGTATTTATTTATTCTTTGTCTGGATTAGTAGTTTAAGAAGACAGTGTGTATAGACACTGTGGCTCAGTGCTTCTTAAAACAGTGCTGTGAGTGGATATTATTTGGACTTTCTCTCCACTGGCGGACGTTACAGGATCTCTATCACTGTTTTTTTTCCCCAGGGCCATTACTGAAGTGAGCCTCTGATACCCCCCTTGATACCGCTGATGTTTTTAAGTACTTATGTGTATTACGTATTATATATTTTTAGGTGTGAGTGAGTATGCAGGTGTGCAAGTATTGTTTTAGAGGCTGCACCAGCAAACTACGTCCTGCTGTTTTTTTTACCTGTTCAATGATAATAAAGGTGATTCTAATTTTAACATTAAAATTTGCTTGCTGATCAGAAGCATCTCAGTCTGACAAATATGCCAAACAATGAGAAATGAAGAAGGTGGCAAATGCTTTTCACAGCTCATTTAAAAGCATGAGAATGAACTGCATTATCAGACCTTGAAATATGATTTTAGTTTGAAAAGTAACCACGTTAGTTCAAAACTGTCCAAAATTTGTTCCACACAGTACACTGACAGAACAGACACTTGTATCATATTTCATTAAAATTTAGATTTGAGTCATAAATGAAGGGGACAGATTAATAAAAATGAATCCACATATGGTATTTTTAAGTATTTTACTCTTCAAATGTAAGAGAAATTTCAGTTCAGTGTTATGAAAGCCAGCACACCCACATGTACTAAATCAAAATGAACAAAATAAGCATTAAATTTTTTAAAAATTAACATTAACAAACCGAGCAGAATAATGAATGGTTGACTGAATAAATGGTTTTATTCAGTGAAGAAAAAACAATCAATGAAGAAGAGAATCAACTAAACTTAAAATAAGGAACAAAATGAACAAAAAATGAACAAGTACACAGAAAAATAAATTACCATTTTTTCCAGACTATATGTCGCTCCTGAGTTTTAGCTGCACAAGCCAAAAAATATGTAATGAATCAGAAAAAAAAACGTGTATTAGTTGCACTGGAGTACAGGTCACATTTTTTGGGGGAAATGTATTTTACAAAATCCAACACCAAGAACAGACATTTCATTTTGAAAGGCAAGTTATGGTAATAATAGAATAGAGAACAAGAGGCTGAAGAGGTGTCTCATATGTTAAATGTAATATATATTATTCACATAACTATAGCATAAAGAACATAATAAAACAAGTACATCAAACTCACGATCTCACTCCTGATCACCAAATTCTTTAAATTCTTCATCGTCTGTGTCCTTCTGAAGAACTCCGCCAACTCCGGAGGTAGACGACGCGCCGCTTCGTCCTCTGCCGTCAGACTCGGCATCAGTTCTATTTGCAATTATTCCGGCCTTTCTGAATCCCGACAGGATGGTTTCAGTTGTCAGCTCTGCTTCACCGAGATGTTAAGTGGCCGGAGTACTTTGGTTAAGCCTCCAGGGATGATGGCATGTATGGTTGTTACCGGTAATGTTTACATTTTAAATTGTCAGTGATACAGGTGCAGCAGATGCAGGTACACAAGCCTAGAACGCCCTCTTGCGGCTGTCAGTGTGAAAACAACGAACACGTGAAACATTTTAATATATTAGTCGCTCCGGTGTATGTGTCGCAATCCCTAGCCAGACTCTGAAAAAAAGTGCAACGTGTAGTCCGGAAAATATTGTAAAGAAAAATGTACAAAGCAGGCAAAAATAAACAAATGAGTGACCAGTAATAAAGCTTCCACATTCCATTTTGTCTTCTGTGTGGGTAAGACACGTTATGTATTGCTGAATTCCAACCTTTCGCCATATCAGCCAACAAACATCCTGGCATAATTTTTTTCTCTAAAAAGCCACAATAGATCTGTTTCCTATTATTCATACAGACCATTTTTGAATTAAGTTCAAGTACAGAAGTTCACCACCATGCTTAAGTCCATGTAATGTTTGCAGAGAGTTTGCCATGTGTAGCAGCCAAGTGGCATTGGCTATACAGTATGTACCGTAGGCGTCACTTTATTTCCTCCCCGTCCTGTTCGCTGCCTGCTAACCCCATGTACAGAACGCACTGATGGACAGACAAATAGTTTCTATGCTTTTTAAAGGATTCTGAAGAAATCATTCAAAAACAATGAAAATCTTCAATAAGCAACCATGATTTTACTTGGTTTTAAAGATGCAACAGTAAAATACCACTTGCTGCTGTGAATAAACTTCCATTTTGATGTACACTGTCTGACATCTTAAAGCCTGTCTGACCCTGGTGTGAAAAGAAAAGGAGGAACTGTTAACAAGCCATTTTGTTGTGCATACGTTGTGCCCTTGAATGGTTTCAGCTCCAGTTTTCTGACTCATTGCCCAACAAAAGAAAGTGCAACACAAACAGCACTGTTTGGCTAGTGCTCGCCGATTTGGGTCACACTGGGAATAAAAGATTAGCGGTCCATGCAGGTATATTGAGGGGACAAACTCCAGAAAACTTAAGAGAAGTAAATGGAGAGCGGTGACACGATGAGTCAGATTAGATAAAAGTGCAAGGAGAAAGAAAGTGAGTGGATATCAGGAAAAAACAGAAACAGTACGAAGAGAAGTGAGATGGGAAATGAAGCACTCAAAGCAATTTAGTTGAGAGAACGAAACAGAGGAGTGGGGATATCAAAGTGGCCTTCTAATTCAAGAGAAACTGAATCAGGTACATCCAGGTGAGATAAGTGGCTTCTATTGAATCTCAGAGAAAAAAAGGCCGCAAGAAAAAAGTGTTTGAAACAAAGTGTGTAAAAGTATGTAAAAAGGAAGGTAATTAAGGAACAATCTTGATGTGGGATTGAAAACCAGTCATTTAACTGAGACATAGGATATTTTTTTCTGAAGTCTGAAGGATGGCATGTTACAGTCTCTACCTGGTCTGTGAAGTGGTGGAATGCTGTTTTATTTTGGGGTGAAGACAGATTGCGTTTAGCTGTTTGTGTTTTGCTCTTTCTTTCTCGGCTGCAGACCGTGAAAATGAGGAGCGCTCAGAAATGTTATCTGTCTCGTCCTGAAGGGTTATATCACACACACACTTCAGTTTGGGATTCAGGGGGTAATGTCACACAAACAGCCAGTCAGATAAATGTTACCTGTTCTCCTCGCTCCAGTCTGTTACCTGAGGCTTCCTCTGTTTTATGGCAGCAACAATAATGGCACGATCCCACACTATAACTATGAAATCCTAGCTATTGAAAATATGTACCCCACTGATACAATACACGTGAACAGATACATATGTGCAGCCATGACACAAGGCAAAATATATGACAAAAACTATTCTAATGAGGAGATGACAACATCTGTCTGCTCAGCAGTGGAATACCTCCCAGCTCCGGGAAGGCGTCTCTTTTGATGTAATGTTGACGTCTTTATCCACTAACAGCAATGTTTGATCCAACATGCGAAATGGAGACTTTTTAGGACATATTTCTTTGTCTGGTACATTTGGAGGTATCTGTGCATTTGGCATGTTCAGTTAAATTGGTTTTAATGTGTCTAATTTTAACTGCTAAGATTGAGTAGTTTTTAATTATTAGATCAAAAGTAGCCTTTTGATCATCTCTTTATTCTCTCAGTTCAAACTTCTCACTGACAAACTGTGTGTTTTTGTTTTGGAAAAAACATACATTTGAGCAAGTACATTGATTGTAAATTGATAATTGAGAAAATAATAAAAATTATTATGAGTGGACAAAAAGCATAAACTGATGATGATACAGTCCATAGCATTACAATGTTTTTGAGGTCACAACAATCTTGAGCTTTGCCTTTTCTCCACCACAATCTAATCATTTCAATCCAAGTGGCAACCTTTGTGGCTTAGGTTCTTTTCAGACCTAATAGTCCAGTAGACTCGATTCGGTTGGGGTTGCAACTGTCAAACAAAGTGAACTAAATAGTTTCCTGCTCCTCAGTCTAGTTCTTCATACTATGGTAACTTGTCCTTTTCTTCTCCTGAACTGCCACTTCTTCTAATCATGTCAGAATTTTTTCACCTTTGTGCAGCACTGCTCTACTGTATGGGTGAATCCCAGAGCCTCCATTTTCCCACTAACTAGTTTGAGAACTTCATTGTTTTTGTCAGTGTTTACCAGCAGTTCTGATATATTTTCACCTGACCATATTTCTATCAGAGCTTTTACTTTGTCCTCATTCCATGAGCATGATGACCATGCTATCATGCTACATGCACATTTGTTTTGGTTGTGTTTACCCATAATGCCCTCCGTTGTAGTCCATGTCTTACATTTGGTTCACTTGAAGTCAACTAACGACCAGAGTTCACTAATTTGATCTGCATCACAGTTTGATTGCATAGTCACACTTCCCCAAACAAACTGGACTTTCCAATCAAGCAAAATAGTTTGATTAAATAGGGCTGGTATGAATGTACCCGTAGTTGTTTGTTAAAGTGTTAGTGTCCAATGGGGTCATGCTCCAAAAGCAAGTCAGTCCCTATAGAATCCCATATTAAAATGTCCAACCTGAGAGCAGAATGGTTTTGGTCTCCATGGTTTATTCCCACCTCTGTGAACACTATACAGGGGATACACTTTAATGCAACACATTCATAAGATGTGTCCAGGCCACGTTTTCACTGTTTCATGCAATCCACTGCATCTCCTTCATTCTTCCAAGTCCATTATTGTATGACTGTGATTAGGGAGTGGTACCAATATGGTTCAGTTCAGACCTTTATTGTCCCTCGAAGGGATATTTGGTTTACAAAAGTGATTAATAAGACATGGGAGACATACAGGTAAAGCATAAGAACATAACACAAGACAGGACACAAAATATTCTAACACAACCTTAACAAGTTCAGCCACCAAAATATGTTTGTTAAAAAAAATCTAGTGGAACATCAGTGATGATCATAAATAAACAACAAAATAAATGCAGTGCTGATTAAAGAGCCAAAAAAGAATTAGCTGATTGGTTACAAAGGAGAACTTCCATCTGTTGCACTTTGCCCTTGGTGGCCTGTGTCTCTGCCAAGATGGGAGAGGGACAAATTCCTCCAATAGAGGATGGTCATTACTGGGTAAAACTGACCTTGCCTTTCTGTTCCAGATTTCTGATAATGGCATTTTCTGTATGCCAATTATCTTACTGGCTGTATTTATAATTTGATACAGGATATTTTTCTTGTGCATTGAAAGATTATTATGCCAAGACACAGGGGAAAAAGTTAAAATAGAGTCAATAGAAACCCATCCGTGTTTTATCAACATTAAATCTGTCAATCTTCATAAAAAATACAATCTCTGTAGGTCTGTGAAGATTCTCAGTCATCCAGGTCATAGTATCCAAGGCGTGTGGTTTTTCTTTCATCGTCTGGACTGGAAATTTGGTTGAAGCTTCTTCAGTTCTAAACTGAAGAAGCTTCCCGGATGGGTGGCGAAACGTCTTCAACCAAATTTCCAGTCCAGTCGATGAAAGAAAAACCACACGCCTTGGAATCTCTGTAGGCCCTATATGCATATTGCAGTTGTGTTCAAGTCAAAGTTGAGGCTTTTGTCTATGATTGTACTCAGGTACTTATAAGAATCCACACTCTCAACATGTGTACCTTTCATCACAGTTGCAGCAAGTAAATAGGAGGGAAGGGGTTGCAAAAATCAATAGCCAGGTCTTTATTTTTTTTAACATTCAACTTGAGGAAGTGGTAGTTACACCACTCTACAAACTAGTCCACTACTGGCCCATGATGAACGACCCCATCCTCTAAGAAACTAATCAAAACAGTGTCATCAGCTCAACTTAAGGAAACATCTGTTTTCGTTCCTAGTCCTACAGTCATTTGTGTATAAAATATACAATAGAGGGGACAAAACACATCCCTGGGGTGAATCCATCAACGACAGCAGCTTCTTGGACAAGAAACCATTTGCCCTGACGGCCTGAGGCCTACATGTTAAAAAGTCTAAGATCCAAGATTGATTTCACCAACCCTGCATCAAGATTGAATATGGATAGAAGTTTGTTTGCTAAGATGTGGGGTTGGATTGTGTTTAAGGCTGAGGAAAAATTCACAAATAATTGCAATTGCTCAAAGAGGTAAACTGATCATTTTGTGCATTTGTAAAATCAAACTGAAAATGTAGATAAAAGTCATTCAGTGTATTTGCAAGCTATAGGTGAGATTCAGAACCATGCATGTGAATGAACCTATTTCCCTTATTATTCTGATGTCATTATTTTCATGCCCTCCTACAATACCTTTACATCACTGCTATGAAATTTCTCTTCTATTTTGTTTTAATAGTGGAGTTTGGCCTTCTTGATCTGCAGTCTGGCTTATTTTTTTGTTTCTACCTACCCTTTATTCTTGCCATGTAAAAAAGTATACTGTTTCTTGAACTATGCCCATGTTACCTCCTTATTCAACCAGGGCTTGTTATTGGAAAAGACCCTGATGTGTTTTGTTGGTATGATTGAGTCTTTCAAGTACAGAATATAGGAGCTCACCTCAACCCTCTTGCCAAGATCAGCAGAGTCATTAAACAAATCCCAATCTGTACATTCAAGTGCTCCTTTAAGTTCCTCAGTAGCATTTTTAATGTTCACATTTCAACCCTCTTAGTGACTACTTTACGCTTTTTCACCAGTAGGCATAAGAAGAATGGATTTATGATCAGAAAGGCCGAGATGAGGCAGGGCTACTGACTTGTAAGTCCCTTTAACTGAACCATAGCATATGTCAATTATTTTGTTCCTTCTTGTAGAAGAAGCTACATACTGATAAAAGTTACTCATTGTTTTAAAATGACAGTGATTAAAATCACCAAGGATAAGAGAAGGTGCGTCAGGAGAAAGAGACAATAGCTTTTGTATGACTTTCTGAATAATACAGACTGAATTTTCTGCATTGGCTCTGGGATGAGTATAGACGACAGTGAGAAAAATGTGCTTAGTGTATATCATCTCCCTAACAGTGATGTTCTTGCACCACCATTGATTGACACAAAGGCAAGCACCACCTCCTTGGGATCTTCACGTGACATCAGAATTTCTGTCAAGCCTTACTGGAGCCCCAAAACCAGCGAGGGCGTGAATCAGGTCTCTGTAACAGCCTTTCCAGATGAGTGACATTAGCTTGGATTTCATCAATCGTATTTTAAATGGACTGCAGAATTGAGGGAAGTGGTATGCAGTGGCGTTTCAGACACTTCCGTCTGATCCTGATGCCGTCCTGTCTCCCCTGTTTCCTCACTTTCTATTTATCATTATTGGACTTAGTATTAAAGTTATCACATCGTCGGAAAATGTTTGCTGTTGGGCCATGTTCTGTGAATAGTTGCAGATGCGTCCCAGCCTCCGGTTGATCCCTGCGATCCAGTAAAATACACTGTGAATATTGGACCCACCTGGCATGTAGGTGGCAGGGATCAACACAGAAGCTCCTTGTTTGACCTTCCAAACTGCACTTCAGAAACCTACGGGAGACATCACAGAGGATTTGTCTGTCTTAGGGGAAAGATGCCTTTACAAGAATGGACAGACAGAGGTCACAGTCTTTAAGCTCATATCATTGCAGTTCATTGTTGCATCCACCAGAACATTTTTGCCAAATTTTATGGCATCAATAAAACATTCCTGATTTATTTCTTATAGGTATGGGCAGACATAAGATCACACTGAAACGCACTTGGGCACGGTCCACTTTTGAATTGTGAGTTAATGCTGGGTCTATGGTCCAATGATCAAATGCAGTCAGATGTCCTAAAACACTCTATGTATTTATTTTTTGTTCATTTCTTTATTTATTTATTTATTTATAATAATTATAATTATAATAATGCATGTGTCCATCATATAAATATGTAAATACAGTAATTGTTGCATTATGTATACACATGCCTTCAAAGCACTATGCGCTGTGCACCTCTGAGAAATCATCCATCAGTTTTTTATGCAAAAGACCAGGTTTTTGTCAGTCACGGGCTCAGCTGTAACAATGCACCTGATGCCTGTCTAATATTAATACCAACATGCCCTCAGGTGCGCAACGTGCGTTGTCATCTCTGAGACATGGGTGGAAAGTGGGCATTTTCGCAGAGGCAAGATAGGAATATGCTATCTGCTTTCCAATTTGCAACAATGCGTGGTGTGGCAGATATGGTCAATTATGTTGTAAACGTAATGGGACTGATAGATTGACATGTCTTCCTATCAAGATGCACCATTTTGATGAACTCCATCAAAGAAGAGTAGTTTTTACTCTTTACTTTCCATTCATTTGAATTTCATGCAGTCGTGACTTTCTGATTCTTTGACCCAGCTGCATGTTTCACACTAATGCTCTGTCATGCTCTGCAACATTCTTGAGTGTTTGAATTGGCAGGCTGCAGATGAGGTGGAGAGAGGCTTTTGTCCTTCATGCACATTATCAAACTCACAAAAGAAACAGCATATGGAAAAAGAAATTGTCAATCACATGCAGGGTGGAGAGAAAATAAAAAGGGTTAAGATTGACAGACAGAGACGCAGCAGGAGACAGGCAGAGGCAGAGGTCTGCTCGAATCGCAGAAAATCCATGTCAATCCCAAGAGGATGAAGGAGGAGGGATTTGTTAAACTATGACAGGAGATGGTTTATACTTTAAATTGTGGATGCCATTGAATATATTGATTGTTTTATGCCCTCTGTGGACAGTGCTTGCATCAACATGCTCGGTACTCCGGGATCATCTTTCTTTTACGAATATGATCACGCATAAATACACAAACAGACATGCACACATTAGTCTCTGCCTACAGTAGCTTCAGTTTATCTTCCTCTTGAGGGTCAGATGACATTTGGAATTGAAAATGACAGTCAATAAAGAAGCCTGTGTCTGTGTGTGTGTGTGTGTGTGTGTGTGGGGGTGTGTGTGTGTGTGTGTGTGTGTGTGTGGGGGTGTGTGTGTGTGTGTGTGTGTGTCTGTGTGTGTGTGTGTGTGTGTGTGTGTGTGTGTGTGTGTGTGTGTGTGTGTGTGTGTGTGTGTGTGTGTGTGTGTGTGGGGGTGTGTGTGTGTGTGTGTGTTTACCCTTGAATGCCAAAGAATGTGAATATATTTGAGACTTGTTAACAGTGGACTCTTGTCGTGGGGTTCCTATGGCAACTGTCAAAGGCAGTGTATGTCACTATGTATGTTGTGTTTACTTAAACAAGCAGAGCAGGATGTGGAAAAAGAAAAAACAGAGTGAAAAATACACAGCAGAAATAATGAAATGAAGCTTTCATAAGTAACAAAGAGAAAAGCTGATTTATATTAAAATGTGACTGGCAGACTGACAGCTTCCTCTCCTCATTATTGTGTGTGTAGCTTGCACTGATGCAGATCTCCACAGTCTGGCTGCCAGACTGAAGGACTGGTTTGGAGTCCTCCACCTCGACGCCAACAGAGATCTCAAATCCTCTGACAGCTCTGACTCCTCTGCTGGACGTGAGTACATCCCCCGCAATACTGTACTGCATGTGTGTTTTTGGGAAGTGGGGCGTGGGGGGTTAGACACATTTTACCACGCTCATGAGAGTTGGCAATGTTGTTGACAGCGACCCTCTTCTGTTCTTAGTAATGTCAACATGTCTCTACACAGCTCTGCCACTGCACTCACAACACACTGTGATCTCTGTGCTACTTGAAAAAGATACAACTGTAAGTGACTTTTGCACCTGCCCTGACTGCTCCTTTTCATTTCTTTCCTCTTTAGACTTTGATACAAGTATCTTGCCCATCTGTAAGGACTCTTTAGGCTGGATGTTCAACAAGCTAGACATGAACTTTGATCTCCTCCTGGACCAATCAGAGCTGAGCGCTATTTATCTGGACAAGTACGAGTTGTGTATGAAGCCACTTTTCAACTCCTGCGACTCCTTCAAGGATGGGAAGCTGTCAAATAATGAGTGGTGCTACTGTTTTCAGAAACCTGAGGGTAAGAAAAGAGGGTTCCATTAAACAATACAAAGGTATTGGTCATGTGATGATACTGTAATTAAAAAATAATGATAAATGTTTATCCCTAAGCATATTTTCACTGAAGTCTCATTTATTATCCCCCACGTGCATAAAGTTGGAGGGGTTTCCATCTGAATATTTGGCTCTTCATCTCCTAAATCCCTCGACCCAAATTAACTAAACATGGAACTATAATACTATAGTACCAAAACTACTATAGCTAGAGGCACCTAGTTTTAATATGTGACAAATACAACTGGGACACATCTCACTCATCAAATGACCTTGGCCTTGACACTGACCTTAAAGATCAGTAGGATCTGAATTTATTGTACTTTGCTCTACATACATATCTAGCCATGTAGTCAAGTTGAACGTGGCATATACTAAATAATTGGGTTGTTGACTATGCTGTTTCTAAATATGTTGTGACCTTCAAGCAAAAAGGTCATGGTCAATTTCATGATCTCAGTATCTCCAAAGCCTGGCACTTGGAAGGTTGGAAGGGTTATTATGGCAACCACCATCTAATTTGCATATTCATTAGTTCAGAGCATTAATAAATAAAGAAGTGCCTATTTTGAACTACAGTACTGACACTACTATAGTTAGAGGCACCAATTTTAACATTTTAGCATTTTAATTTTCTGTTTGCTTGTATTTACCTGATACTGACCTTCTTTCCAGTAGGTACAGTGAATGAATTTATATTGCTGTTTTGGGACATGTGTAAGTACAGTTACTCTTCAGTCTGTCAGTGTTGAACAGATTATAAATACAGATTTTTCAACATTGTTCTCCTCTAAAGGTCATGGTTTGATGTTCAAAATAGATGTAATTTTCTGTAATGTTAAATTTTCCTAAGGTATAGTTAATGAGTTAAAACAAGCAAATCCAATACTTTGGTCCCTTAAGGAGTAGATTAAAGAGGTAATATATTCAGATAAACAGAGAAAATGTGTAGTACATGTGAGGAGAGAGGCTATTTTGGACCCAATATAGGAATGTGAGAAAGTGTGGTCATTATAAGGAATCAATAAGACACATCAACAGGATGAGACATTAGAGCAGCTGTTAATTACATTGGTACAAGGTCGGAAAGCAAATGATTTTGTATGTTTATTGGTTTTAGGATTGCCTTGTCAAACAGAGAAGAGCAAGATCCAGAATCAGAGTCGAAAGAAGAGCCTCATAGGTCAGTATCATTTGAAAAACGTACATGTGCTCGGAGGGATTTGGTAGCATTAAATAAAGCACACAAACACACTCTGAAGCCCATCCTGACATTTAGTACACATCATATGTCCCCATTGGGCAAATTGTTCTGTGTTTTCTTTCACAACAACAAAACAGTTTGAAAAATGAGCCTGGGCCAGGTCAAGTGAAGGTAACAGAAAACAAGTGTATAGGTGTGTGCGTGTGTGTGTGTGTGTGTGTGTGTGTAGGTGTGTGGGTGCTATTGAAAGTGACTGTTTCCCTTTAAGCAGGATGTATTGCTGTTGTCCTCCAACAGCAGTAATTGATTGTTGATCTTTTCTGTGAATACACAAGAACTTTGTTCACTGCCTCAGGACAAGCAACCTCTGTTTAGGAAAGGATCACATTTTACTTTCACCTTCTTCTATATCTCCGCCCTCCTCTTAAAACCAATGTCTCCTTTCTCTTTATCCTTCTCTGACCTTTTGTTCTCCCTCCAAGCTTTCTTGTAAAATTGAAAAGCCATGTTCTAGCTTTTATGCATTGTCAATTATATCAGAGTATTCGATGTTTTATTCTAGTCAACTTAAGGCTACTTGCATTGTAACTTATGATTAGATAGATAGGCACAGGTGTATGCAGCATGATATGGTGAAAAAGTCATCTTTAGGTCACTGTGGGCAAAAATAATATATGTTGTCAAGAAAAGCAGAGATATGACTCTTTTGGAAATGTCAAGACAGGCATAGAAACTAAAAAAATACAAAAATATAGAAATTTTAAAAATACAAATGCAGACGGTAGTTTTCATTCTGCATGTTTTACATAGGCATGCCATTGATTTTCTATTTCTGCAAATGATATCATCCTAAATCCTTCTAAACACATACTTTTAAACTTGATGAACTTGATATCAAACCCAAGTTTATTAGATCCATGTTGTATGGTGTACCTTAATCCTTCGGTTGTATGATTTGCTGTTCTCAAAAAGTTAATTTTGAAATGTATTTTTGTATATTCCTTTCAGGTACATTTTTTCAGATGAAAAACTGAGAAAATAGATACTATACAAACTCAAACTGGGAATGTGAGGGATAAAAACAGGGCTGAATAAAGGGTGACGCAAACCAGTCTCTCACAGTTGGTTCTGTGTCACACTGTTTAATAATGTTCTTTATGTGGAGAAAAGTGTTATAGATGTTTCCAACATTGGACATTAATACTGAAGACATCCAAACTGTGAAAGAACACATATTTATGTAGTATTTATGGAGTAAACAAAAATAACCATGTATAAAACATGTTTTAGATTTTAATTTGTCCAACGTAGTCACATTTAGCTTTGACGACAGCTTTACATTTCATCATCAGATTCACAAGGTAGTCAGCTGAAAAGAGTTTTTAATTTACATGTGAGCTAATTTGTGTCATTTGCCAAGGTAATGTGCTATGGACCAGTGGTTCCCAACCTTTTTTGAGTCACAACCACCAAGATAACATTCATTGATGTTCATGCCCTCCGCCCCCGCCCCACCCCGTTTGTTTATTTTTTTCTGCTGTTTGTCAGAACTGAATCTTGTGCGCACATACCGGTACCATTAAGTTGATAAAATAAATTCTGGACAAACACTGAAATGGAAAACAAGTATAACTACTAAAAAAGTCAATTTCATCAAAATCCAGAATTAATTTTGTAAATGTATATTTTTCACAATGATCTGGTGACCCCCTGAAATCATCTTGCAACCCCTGTGGGGGTCGGCACCCCCAGGATGAGAAAGGCTGCTTTAGAATCATCAGTTGTCTTGTGCAGAGTCAGTAGCCAGCTTCATCATAATAATTGATGGTTGTGGCAACAACATTTAACTGAGTGTTTTTTTTTTAATTTAATATGGATTTGTACAGTAGTTGTAGAAGCACTAATGTGCTGTGTGTTTGCTGATTGTGGACCAGTCCAGTGTCTGCGTTGCTTGTTGTTCTATCTCTACTCTTTTATCTCTCCAACGGGTCAATTAAAATTGAATTGAACTGAATTGAACTAATATGGCTATTGACTCTGTACTTACCCTTCCTCCGCACAAGACAACTGATAGTCTAAAGCACATTAAGAAACAGCCCAAATTTACTCTTAACAAGGTGCACAAACCATTCTTGCGCCATCTTGTTAATCTGACAAGGGAACGCAAATTAAACATAAATATTGCTACTTTGGACAATCTAAAATATAAAACATGTTTGTGGTTTCATACATGATCTTTTACAGGCTGGAGGCCTTTAGTATTAATATACAATGTTGAAAATAATTAAAAAAATACAGGCAAAAACATAAACTTTTGACTGGCAGTGGATTCCGGTAATTATCTTCTACTTTTTCATTCTGTCTCCTCTTTTTATTCACTAGGTGCCTACATTCCCCGTTGTACTGAGGAAGGCTACTTCAAGCCGACTCAGTGTCATGGCAGCACCGGTCAGTGTTGGTGTGTGGACAAATATGGCAACGAGATTGCAGGCTCCAGAAAACAAGGCAACCCAAACTGTGGTAAGACTAGGATACCCACACACACACAGGAAGGTTGCTGACATACACCTTCACTGCAGTTTAACAAGGTCTTGTGTTGTGTTTACCCTTATTGGTTCCCGTTTGTCTAGCTGTCTTTTAGAGTTAAAGGTTTGATCCAGCTGGACTGCCGCATGTCTGTCTCCTTACTCTCTTTGTAATCTGAGGTCAGAGACAGAGACCGGTGGTCTTTTGTTTTAAAGGTAACATGCAGCTCCAACAAGAGGAGCTCCATGTGTTTTGTTCTGTCCTGTCTCTCTTCATCTTCAGCCCTATCAGTGATCATTTAGGAAATAGATAACATTAGGCATGCCTCTGGAGTCGGTATGGCTGGTTTACTATCAGTCACAAGTCAGATTCTATCTGCCGCTCGTATTTTATTTTCGTAGCTGTGTGCCTTGCAAGTCAAGTAAAAAAATTGTCACACTTGCCAGCAGTCTTAAAATATCTACAAATATGTTGCTCTGCTAGTGGGTGTGTTTCACCTTATGATAGCAGCATTGAAAAAGATCAGTTTAGGCAGAAAAAGCTGTAATTAGGTGGAGTTGTATGTCAAAGTCACTGTTGAAGGGTTTTAAGCCAGCAGTAGAGAATTTTAAAAGGAATGGTCAAAACGCCAATAGAAGCACTTTTCTGCAAATCAATTACCATGGGATTCCATTGTGGTGAAAAAATGATAATTAGCAAGAAAGAATCCAGACAAACATACTGATTGCTAATCAAACAGCCAACTTGCGCCCACAGATTATGGCTCACTCGAACACCAGTCTAGGCCAAAGCCAGTAATTGCAGCTTCCAATATTGATGAGGTGTCTCTCCAGCCACACACACACACACACACACTCACCACAGCAGTGTTTCATCTCTGATCTAACAAGCTCATCTAACTCTAGCCTCGGGCTGGAGCAGCCTGGAGTTTTCCCATTCAAGCCTGCATAAAACAAACAGATCGCAATGCAGTAGCTCTGTTCAGTAGCCTAAAGACAAGGACACCAGGCTGATTTTAACACAGTAAGTGCCACTCAACAAAAGCACACTTATACCTTGGTGTAAATAAGTTGTCTGAACTGAACTCACAAGGATTTTCTAGTCCCAGTTTCACAAACTGCCAGAAGCAGCAGCTGAGATAATGAGTTGTGTTCATTTTGTAGTTACAAAAGGAGTTACATTAGTGCTAAAAACACTTTTTCATAATCACAGTGATGGAGTTTTTTAACCTCTCACCAGACTGTGGTTTTGTGTATCTGTCTGCAGACGAGGACCAGGAGACGTCAGGAGACTTCGGCAGCGGCGGTGCAGTCATTCTCCTTGACGACCAGGAGGAGGAGCCATCACAGAGCCGGCAGAGCCGGCAGAAGAAAAGACGGGGCCGAATCCATCCCCGAGGAGCCATTGAGGACGACGACGATGAAGATGATAAGGATGATGAGATGGGCTATGTTTGGTAGCTCCACCCCATTTCCTTCTGCCATCAGCCAACCAGGAATCTCTGTTAACTCAGCACAGATCTGAAGCCATTCCGACGTCTCCTCCAGTTACCTTGGCAGCAATCCATCGTTTGGCTCCTGAACTTGCTCTTGTAATCTCCATCCCTCAACCAAATCTCTCTTCAGTGAACTGCATCCAACCTCTTCCTTACCAAATGTTTTGCTCTTTCCTCAGACAGAAAACAGAGAACTTGCTAGATTTCAACAACTGTCAAACCACTGCTAGAATACTGATCAAGCTGTCACTTTTGGCTCTTTCCTAAACTTCTCTGCAAACTTCAACTCCCCCTAACATGGACTCACTTCTTTACTGTCTCTTCTAGTCCCTCAGTCTCCCACCCTCCTTCTGTCTTTCTTCTATCTCTGTATGTCCATGTCAAAGCCTCTGATCAACCTGTGAGCCCAGATGCATTAGCTGATGTATTGGATGTAAATATGTTTCCTCCAGGAAGGCCAGATTGTGGATTAACTTCTTGTTCTTCCATCAGCAATTCATACTCGTCTTCTGTATCCCACTTTTGGGCTCCTTCCAGTGTTCTACAGTATCTCCACAATCACCACCACAGTCCCAGAATCTGAGATGCTTCCATATCTGATATTTCATGGAGGGTTGTAAATTACTTAATCGTTGATCTTGAATGTCCCAGAAAGTCCAGGAAGCAATGAGATTAATGATGTATTGTCGTTGTTGTTGCATGTTTCTCATCGTGTTTCTGTGAAAGAGAGATTTAACTGGCCAGGTCTAGCTCTATGCATCTCAAACAGAAAGTGATGCCTATTTGGCTGCTACAATACTTTGTTGCTATGTTGATGCTGTCTAGTGTCTTTTTGGTTCTTCTCCCAATCTCAGGAGGTAGGAAATTGCATTGCAGAGGTATAGTAGTCTAGAAAAGTGAACTGCAAAGGCCTACAGTCCAAATCTGCAGTCTGGGTCAGCTTTTCTTTTGCTAATTGGTCACTAGAGCTGCTGAGGCTGTTTGACTGTGCATGGACACTAGAGGAAGATGCTTCTCCTGAGCTGGGAGGACACATGAAGTCGGGGAGCAGAGAAGAGGCTCTGTTCTGCCTTCCACATTGGATTTGTTCAGTGATTTAAAATTGCAATCTTCACCATGTCAACAAGTGAACTTTTATTTGTAACTTTGAAAATTTAAGTAAAGTGGCACTTTGGGTGTCTTTTGAACCTTAGAGGTCTGTGTCCATGTGTCTGTTGTTCCCATCAATCAGTCATGGGCAGAGGAAATGGTACTCAAGTAAAAGTACTGTCACTTTATACTTATACTGACTCAGGTAGAATCATTCAAACAGGTACTTGAGTAAAAGTACCTGAAGTGAGTAACTTTATAACATGGAATTTGCTACAACCTAATATATTGCCTTCAAACAAGAATTTTGGTCATTTTTGTGCTTTAACATGATTTTCTTTTGGTGGTTTTGTTGTTTTGTTGATTATTTTGTTCATTTTTAACATGATTGGGTTTTTTGTCATTTTTAATGTGTTGGGTTTTGTTCATTTTTTTAACTATTGTGATTATTTTTACTTTTTGTTTAATTTCTTGACTACTGTCATTTCCGCACTATTAGGTGCACCTAAACGCCCTCAATTTTGTCCAAATATGACACTGCGCCTTATAGTCCGGTGCGCCTTATCTATGGACTAATTCCAGTCAAGTCCCGCACCATTTGTGTGTGTAAAGACCCCGAAATGGCTCGTTGCAAGAGTCACGCTTACCGTCGCCGCTGCGTGGGAT
>JAQQAE010005137.1:0-17951 GCA_029823295.1 Pseudamia nigra | reverse complement strand
GGGCTTTTAAAGGCTGTGGTCTTAAAGTTTTGATCAGCTGATGAACAGCCTATTTCAGTTTAATGGTTGTTTGCAATGCATTGCTTACTCAAAATTTTTTCTTGTCTCACCCCCATTTCTTCTTTTTTGCATTTTGAGGCACTACTTAGAACCTTCTTAAGATCCAACAGTGCAAAATGTACATTCTTGCAACTTTTCAGCTGGTCTTAAAATTTTGATCAGGAGTGTATATATCACTTCAACTGGGTATAAGGTGCATAAACCTGAATGTTGCGTTGGAAGTTTTGGTCAGTGTATTTACAAAACTTTTATTTAAGTTTTTCCCAACATCCCAACTTAACTGGAATTAGGGTTTGTTTTCACCTCCACCAAAGAGGTGATGTGCTCATTTTGTTTGTCTGTTTGTGAGCAGAGTTATGCAAAAACCACTGGACAGATTTTGTGAAATTTTTTCCAAATGTAGCCCTTGGACAAGGATGAACCCATTAAACTTTGGATATGATCCAGGTCAGGATGCAGATTCTGGGTCAATTTTTCACATTCTTCAACATTGCGAGATAGTGCCATTCATTTTTTTTTTATTATTATTATTTCACATATTAAAACACAAGGGTATATTTGAACAAAACAACAAAAAAATGTGAAGTGAACATGATGCCTCTCTTTAACATAATTGCATAACCATTTGTGGACATTTCCATGAAATCCATACATACATAATTTAGTCAACAATATTACATGGTGCACCATGTCAAAAGCTTTGGACAGATCTAAAAACACTCCTATTGTGTATTCATTGTTATTTAAAGCTGTACATATTTGATCAGGAAGTTCAATAACGGCCATGTATATGGAAAAATTCTTTCGGAATCCATACTGATGGCAATAAATAATATTATGTTCATTTAAATGTTTGATCATTCTTTGGTAAATTATTCAAGTGCCATTCATAAAAGTCTGTCCAGTAGTTTTTGTGTAATCCTGCTAACAAACTGACAAATGGACAAACCAACATGATCACATGACCTCCTCAGCTGGTCAAAAACACCAGCCTCGGCACAGGTATGCGCTCTCTGAGTACCGTCTAGTTTGTACATGTTACACAACCTTTTGCAAGTTACCCAGTGCAGGACTTTACATGGTGACTTCAGTCATTGTGGTGGTATGACAACCGACTGCTAGTGTTTGATGAGCCTTGAGCAGTGTGCTGCTGAGTTGTGGCTGGTAACACGAAAACAATGACATTTCAGTCCAAGGAGATATAGAAAAGACACCATGTGTTTTGTGTGCTTGTATGACAGAAAAACATGGCATGAGATGGCACTTTCACACTTGAAAGTTTAAACCAAGATCACTTTCCCCCAGGTGTTGGAAAACGCTGCTCTTGGGATAATCTGTGTATTGAAATGCTTATTAATCCACCTTGTTTTTAACTTCTTCAGCCTTCCATTATATTTTGTAACTTCCTGTCACTGATCTTGTTCTTGTGATGTTCTTCAAAACAACGGTGCAACTTCATATGATTGGTATGAAACTCTGAACTATCCTCGTCACACTGTACGTGAACCAAATCGGTTTGAACCAGACCTACAGCATTTCTTTTTCATCTGCAATGTTGTCCGGAGGGATTTAACAACAGCAGATTTAGACAGTCCAAAAGTTTGGATCAAATAGGATATGTGTGAAAGCGCCCAAAATTTTACACTCTACACCTTTAGCAGAATGACAATGACAATGCAGCAGTAATGCTATTTTGTTATTGGTCAAAATGTTTTAGTCAAGAGATTTTCAGACATGTAAGAAAATATCTGAATCTAAACCTTAAAAAATAAAAGAAAAGGAGCACTAAACAGAGTAAATCCTCTGTCATTTGGCACTAAGGCAAAATCATAACTGCACCAGCCATAGTCTAACTTCACTTACTGTGGTTATATGACAAAAACACAGATTAATTACCTTGAGGTGAGCAGTATCTTTTCAGCTGGACTGAACAATGGATCAACAACAGCCTTTTCCTTTAGACTTCACCTTAAACTCACCTTGTCAACTTGAAAACTGTCTTTCTGTCAAATGAGTTTGAAAATAATTTTGCAAAAGAAACTAGTTTGAAAAGGTCCATGTCTCATATCTGAATGGGTAGATGCTTTCCAGACTCCAGTGTGAAAAGGCTAATCACACAACGCAGCCTTAAAAACATTGAAGGAAGTACTATGGGATACATTTTATGCTATAGACATCCTGCAAATTCCCTGGAAAATAATGGCAGATGTCAGTGATCCCCTCAGCCTCCTTGCTTCCTGACCTCATAGATGTTTGGTGACGCTAGGCTTCTGCATTCAAAAGTAATCACACTAACAAGAAAATGAGATAATTTGACCTTTACCTCAAGGCCAAGATTGCCCATTTTCTGTCTGGACTGAGGTCTTGACCTAATTTGGTATACCGTATTTTCTGGATTACACATTGCGGTTTTTTGCATAGTCTGGCTAGGGGAGCGACAAATAGACCGGTGCGACTTGTATATTAAATTATTTTGAGCATTGGTTGTTTTGTCACACTGACAGCTGCTAGAATTCGCGCTAGGCTTGTGCACCTGCATCTGCCGCATCTGTATTATTGACAATTTAAAATGTAGACATTACCGGTAACGACCATGCCTGCCATTAGCTTAACACCAAACGTGTCGGCGCCGTCACTTACCCGGTGAGGTGGGGAGGCGAGCCGCGAGGTCTCGCTTCTGGCGTCAAGCACGTTCGCCGAACAAATGCGACATGTTCTCCAGAGCGACTTATACACGTTTTTTTTCTTCTTCATTATGCATTTTTTGGCTCATGCGACTAACATTCCAGAGCGACATATAACCCGGAAAATACGGTAAGTTTGGTGACAATGAGTTATTACACTAAAAAGTTTGATGCCGCCCAAAACAATACCAGTCCGCTGAGTTTCATACATGACATCTCTTTCCTTTCCTGAAGAACAATAACCAGAGGATGTGAAGGACAGGAGACAGCAATTTGATTTGTGAAAGTTACCACAACTTCTGTACATTAAGTGCATTTTAATAACAAAGCCATACACAAATTACTCTACTTGACATTTAACTGCGCTGATATGAGATGATTTCGTTTTACAAATATAAATATAACTAGTTTAACAAAAGCTAACTTGAAAATTGAACACAACTGAGAAACAGTGACACCGTGTGTTCATTTGGCTGTACTGCATCTCAATAAACCAGTCACGCTGCCTGTGCGGAACGTTCCTTGACCCCGGATGGACCAGAAACGTCACAGTGATTCAAGCCATTTTTCCCTTGAGACTTTTTTTTTTTTGTCTGCAATCAGTTTGCTGTGTTAGTTTGTATAAGTGAGGCTTTGACAGCAAAAGCTGAATAAACAGCAGCAGGAAGCAGAAGCTCCAGTGCAGGTGGAGAGGAGGAGACAGACAGCAGGCCTGTGCTGTGACTCCCCGGAGACCTCGCTATGAAAACTTCCAAACAGGAAGGAATGCTGAATGGAGTGCTCAGTCCTGCCCAGTGGTCGGCTCGTCTGACGGATGCAACTCCTTCTATCTCTAATACCAGTTATTGAACGGGCCCACGTTAACAGAAACACAGCGCCGAGCAGACATGTTCCCTGATGACTAGTTTAGACCAAAGTGTGTTTAATTATGCAAGTTAAGCTACAGCATCAAACAGGACACAGGGAAGTAGGAATGAATAGTTTAGCTTCCTAACAGCATGTACTTCAGGAACGGCATACCAACTTTTATCTTCTTCGAGGAGATTGAGGATAAAGGAAGCCAAAAGTACAAACAAATCCATTATCAGCTTCACACAAGCGTGACAAATTCCAGGTGCGCTACCTTTTCATCATCATCACTGCTGTGTCTTTCTGCACAGTGGAAAGAATATTCTAAATTCTGCTAGAAATTAATCATCTAGACACTACCTTTTCTTTGAAGAAACATCTTTTCTTACCGGACTCGACCGTATTGAATGGTCTGACTGTAGCACCGGGCCCAGTGCCTGTATTTGGACAGCAAAACAGTTAGAGCCCCCTTTGGAAACACAAAGGACCTCAGCACTCGTCCCCTGAGAGCCATTATGCCTGATTGTGGCCACAAGGTCAGCGCGCAGACCTTCCTAAAGGACGAGGCCCGCCACTGAAACCACTCACTGACTTCAGTGCACATCCTGAGTTCACTGCTATGGCAACCAGCAGCCTGCGTTAGCCTTCACCAAGCACGGCAACAGGAATGAAAATTATAGCAGCGCGCTGCAATACACTGACCACGCAGTAGACTAACAATTAAGTCCTGAAGGCAAAAAAGGTAATCTAAAAGTTTTACTTTTCAGGGAGTTCAGCAAGTTTATTGGTGCACAGCTGTATAATTATTCTACAAACTTCTGATTTGTCAAAAATCTATATTTTGGAATTTTAACTGCTCCTACTTGTGCTGGTACTTTTTTGTCATGCATTTACTGTATCATTATTATTTGTAGTAGCAGTAGTTATAGTATTTCATTTTTTTAAAAAGCAGCAAAATGTGGTGTCATATGAAATTAGTGAGTGAGTGCTGTAAAGATCTATATGGTCTACTGGAATTAAACAGAAGTTAGACAATAGCACTGTGTCCTATAGTGGTGAGAAATGCTGTACATGCAGAAAAGTCACAGAAAAAAACAGCCTTTGTTAACAGAAATCTGGTTTAATGAACGCTCAACAAGCTTCTGCATCAAAGTGACAAAAAACTAAAGGAAAGGATCTGTATTTTGGAGTTTAAACTGAACTCACTTGGTGGTTGCAGACAGGGCTGGGTAACTTCCAGATTCCTCTTTACTCGTCCTCCATCTCCACATTTCTAGAGAAGAGTTTCAAAGAAAGCAGCTTACCAACAAAAATGAACCTTGTTTTGTGCCTGCGTGACAAATCACATGGAAACCTCACTGTGAACAAAACACTTGCATACATTTCAAGCATGCCCATGCATATGTCCACTAATATTTTACTATCATGTAAAAAATGAGACTATTCTGACTTTGCCAGGTGTCGTGTAAATGCACATTCTGTTAGAACGTCCTAAAATAGATGGAGCAAATGGAGCATTAAATGGGACACTAGAATGCTTGTAATATGTTTTGTAAGTGATAAAATAATTATATGCACAACTAGTTCACAATATTAGTCTCATTTGCACATTTTACCATAGTTTGCAACACACAGCTGCTTATTTTTCATTCTTTGAAAATAAGAGAAAAAGTGGAATATTTTGTATTTTGAATGTTGAATATTTTTACATTATTAACATTCTAATTCTTGCCCAAATATATTCCTAATACGCTGTTCACGTGGACAATGAATGAATATTCCATGAGGACATATTTGGTCCAGATGCAGCCGTGCATACTCTGATCTTTAAGAGTTGGTCTTTTCTTCTGGCTTTCAGAGGGTGCAGACGCATTTCTATCTTGGTCCCGTCCCAGTTTTCCCTGCTCGCTGTGTGTTTGCTTCATTCCCTGTCAGAGTCTCTTCCTAAACTCAAAAGCAACATGGGATTGACCAACTGGACCTCAATGCAATTGACACGCTGTTCGGACAGGAAGACGGGTCGAGGAGAACCCGATGGTCCTCAGGGGACGGCGGCTGCCGGACCTGGGAGGATCCGTGGACGCATGGGGACTTATGTGTTTTTGAGACGCTGTCCACTGAGGATGTGATGGACATTTATCTATTCGGGACCATGATAGCAGGATTTCTGCTGATTGGCTTGGGTGTTTTCCTGGTGTATCGATTAAGAAGACGGAGAGAGCTGTAAAGTTTTGTCTCCAAATCACGCAGTTGGGAAGAGCTGGCAGCACAACATGGACAATTTTTGAGTTAAATCGAAGAGTGGGTTACAACACGGAGGTGCTGGGGTCTCTTCATAGGTGGTCTTTGAGGTCCGGTACCAAAAATATAAAATTGGAGTAACTGAGGAGATTCAATTATTTTCTGCCTCTGAAAGTGTGACTGTCTTATCTTTTGTTTTTGTTTTTCAACTCCCTTCGCCAGCCTTGAGAGGCCTGAGCGCTACAACCCCCCCCTTGGAGGAGACGCTATGTAGAGAATGAAGCTCTGGTTTCACCCTTCCCCCGCTTATCACTACACACTCTGATTTGGAGATTTTATAGGACTCTATGGACCTGTGTCACCATGGTCAAGGACCATGAGACTTTTAGATCTGGACATATGAGGGGCGAGAGCTCTGACTTCCTTATCGGGACTGATACCACATATGCATCCATGTTGTCATTACCTCACATCACAAACCAAGACTCTCTGGAACTTCGCTTTGTTAATGTGTGTGTAACTTGTAACTTGTCTGCTAACTGTGCATATGAGGGTTTTTTTATGTGACCATAATTTTGCTTCCTATGGAGCCTAATTCTGGAAACTGTGCTTTTTTAAATCACTTTCCTATTGTATACACCCCCCACTTTCCCCCAACTGTTGAAGGGGCATTGCGCATGCATGCTGCAGCCCCCTCCTCCTCGGTGGGAAAAAATGTAATTTTATTGTTGATGGAAACATTTTACAATGACAAGAAACACATTCTGATTCTGATTCTCGTGTTTCTCCTTATATATCTTTGAAGCATCCATCAGTTAACATGGCTGTGTATCCTGCATCTAAACAAAAACATATTTGTGCTATGGCATGCACAGTACATGCCCAAACAATCCTCATCAAACTGGAATAATATTGGCACATCTCAGGTGAAAAGTATGTTCTTTACACCACATCTTACAAATTTGGAATAATGCATCATATTCAGAATAATGGTAGAATAGTAGTAAACAAACTCAGTAACACATTATATATTACTATTGCAGTGAAATTATAAAACAATCAAGATTTTATGTTATTTAGACGATGTCAAAGAGGTGATAAAGCCCTACCTCACTGTAGCAAAGTTTGACGGAGCATTCTATGTCCCAGGTGGTGGCGGTCAGCTCCTGGAGCTGATCTAGGGAAAAGCTGAATCGTGTGCTGTTGGGGCAAGAATTTACAGAGCAGACCTCTGGAATAAAGGGCAGCTCTTTCACCATGGGACATGACCCTTTGGAGTGCAAGAAGCAGTTGATCACCTTTATGGTCAAAGCAATGTTTCCTAAGGTGTGTCCTGAAACCTAGAAGAAACAGAGAGGGCACAAGGAAGGATCAAAAAACTGCAGGAGGCTCGACAAATGTTTTCAGTGAGCATCAGATGACCTGCTGAAAGCCAACAGATAAATGTTCACCACCTGGCCCAAAAAAACTGAAGTGGATTTAACTAAGCAAATAGGTAAGAGCTTCCCATTGGATAATTACTGCATGGGTGATTATGTTTCGACTGGCAACAGGTTATTTGACCCTAACTGATGCAGTGAGTAGCTTCTCATTTCTTAACCCTAGAACACTAACGTTAAAATTAGCAACACCATCACTAACGTCGGGTGAAAATCACCCGAATGCAGGCCCCTTGAAAAAACCATAGCTGGGAGGAGGGAAACAAACAAACATACCATGAATCAAAGATAAAGGTGGTCAAACAAAGTATTACTGTCCAGCTTTATTTTGGCCAGGCAGCGTACATTATTTTAAAGGTTAACTCTGGGTTATTTGGTGATATTTTTGATTGTTTGTTTTGTCCTTCGTTGGCCTTTAATTAAGAGGGTATAACGCTGGTCTACACTCAAACAGGGCTGAGTGATCACAGATTATGGTTTTAATTTGGCAGGTGATCTGCTTTTCAGAAAGATCACACTGATTTTAACTGCGCTGTCCGAACTTTATTACCCAGGTGGCATTGTTTTTAAATGGCCAGACTGTCAGTGTAAGTGCTGTATGTTACAGAGTGTTATTTATGTAAGTCTGTGCATATCATTTCCTTTGCATCATTCTGAACTGTACTGTACAGATTTCACTTTGTGTGTTCAGCCTTGTGATGAAGTGGTGACTCGACCAGGGTGTACCCCACCTTTGCCCTCAGCCAGCTGGACTAAAACCAGTTGGATAAAATAAAGTGTATACGAGCTACTCATATTTTGTGTGCTGCTTTTTTAGACTTCCCATTAAATCTGGTGTGCGCATCACATAACAAAACTACGTCACAGGCACAAACCTGACTGTAGTGTACGTACTTGCTGAAGTCACAGTACACGGTAACGCTTTGCCTGGATAGAAATTCAAACAGGTTTACCTGCATTCTCTTTAAGCCTTCAGTGAACTCTGAATAGCTAACGAGCTCCTGATGAGACCCCGACACTGGAATGTAGTTGAAGATTCATAATGGACCAACATTTATTGGTTCATTACAAATCTGTGTAAGGTTGCATAAAAGCTGGTCTATTCCCTCTGTGAACATAAAGAGCTCATTCTGAGATTGCAAAAATGCTGCACTCGTGCGCTAATTTTTGTGTGATTCTACACAAAACAAAAATACGAATATTGTATTCCATTTTAATTGCAGTTAGATCATCTTTAATCTGCTAAACTTCAGCACTAACAGTGAAAGCTTTTTAGAGAAAATTACAAGTAGATCAAATGAATACTGCTCCAAGAGTTGCAATCTCTTCTGTGCTGCGATGTCATTACTTTTTAGGCAACACAGACACAATCATTAGTATACATTCAAAATAATCATACTAGATGACAGTGGCTGTGGATTATTAGTACTATTTTATTCATCCCCTCCTTGAATCGCCACCTTATCGTAGTGGAGGGGTTTGTGCACCTGAATGATCCTAGGAGCTATGTTGTCTGGGGCAATTTGCCCCTGGTAGGGTCTCGCAATGCAAATTGGTCCTAGGTCAGAGTGATTCAGAAGACCCTTATGAAGGGCCCTGCAGGAATGGTCATGAGGGTCTGGTGCTGTGTGTTTTGGGTGGCAGCCAAAGGTGGGGGCCCGGGTGGTCCAATCCCAGGCTGCCAAAACTAGCTCCAACTGGGTGGAAGCCCAGATGGAGCTAGTTTATGTCTCTCAGCTGGCCTGCGAATGCTTGGGGGTCCCTCCAGAGGAGCTGGAGGAGGTGACTGAGGAGAGAGAAGTTTGGGCTTCTCTGAGTAGGCAGCTGCCCCCACGACCCTGACCAGGAGAAGCGGAAGAGGATGGATGGATGGATTCTTAGTCATTAAATGAACATGACCAATATCTACAAATGAGCTGTCTGTAAAATGCTGAACATTAAAAAAACTTTAATACCAAATAAATTGCAATCTGTTCTTGCCCGAACGCAGAACTAACCAGTCCAAGTTATGCAGTAACAGCACATCAGAAGCTTTATAGGAGTTTTACTGATTGTATAACACACCATGTCAGAATATCCCATCATAAATTTCACAGGTTCAAAGACAGGCAGATGGACAATGGAGTCTCAGTCCTTTACCTCGGCATAAATTCTCTTGTTGCTCGGCACCTTGGTGTTGGGGTCCAGGGGAACGCGGTAATCTGGGGAGGTGTAGAGCTGCATGAGCAGAGGCATCGGACTGGGAGTGGAAGCCGTAGTCGGAACGACTGGTTCTGTTCCGGTAACTGAGGAAGGAAACAATGCATGATGAATATGTACTCAGAAGCACAGCTGTTAATGCAACTCGTTAGTCCCAGTATCTAACCAGCCAATCGTATGGCAGCAGCATGTACATGTGGTGAAGACGGCCCACTGTACTGACTCTGAATGTGACATCGATGTTGGTCTAAGTCAGGGCTCTGCAGCCTGCAGCTCCAGATCTACATGTGGCTCTTCAGGCCCTCCTTATTATAAATCAAAATGAACAAAATAAGCACAAAATAAATATAAACAAGTATAAAATGCAGTCTAAAATGAACAAAAATGAAGGAAAAGTGATCAATAAAATGAAAAAAAGAAGAAAATAAAAACTTTAAAAACATGTGAAATTCTTAGTTAAAAAAGGTGCAATTCTGAACAAAATTAGAAATCATATAAGATTAACCAACCTAAACAAAATAAACAAAAATAATCACAAAAATGGTTAAAATAGAAAAATCTATTGAATAAAAATTATTAAAAGTAAATGAATATCAACAAGAAAATTTTAAAAACATGAACTAAAATGAGAAAAAACCGAATGACAATCAAGAAATTGACAAAAAAAGCAAGTAATCAAAGAAATGAACAAAAACATTGAAAAATATCAACAAAATAAGCACATTAAAAACAAAATAAATAACAAACAAATAAAATTTAATAATAAATTGCTGGTGACATGCTGCCAGTGTCAAATTTCATGTGGTTCATAAAGAGTCTGAACATTATTTGTGGCTCTAGACATGTTTTTTTTTTTGTCTTGCTTTTCAAAAAATGATTTCTTGAATTGTAAAGGCTGCTGGTTTAAGTGTTTCACAAACTCCTGAGCAACAGGGATTTTAACACACAACCATGTTTCGGCTTCACTGAGAATAGTCTGCAAAGAAAACAATGTAGCTGTTGATGGGTTTGAAATGATGCAAAGGCAACAGTAAGTCTGATGGTACAACATATGAAACCACATCTGGTGACACTCCTGTCAGTTAAGCACAAGAACCTGAGGCCATCATTGACCGTGTCAATGGTGTCAGTAGAAGACCTACTGACACCATTCAGTGTTTTTTTAATATATTTTTAATATTCCTGAAGACTGGGAAACTGTGAAGGAACACGTATGGAATTATTTGGAACAAAGAAGTGTTCAACAACCCAGACCATCTTTTTCTTCTTGCAGGTTTTTCTTCAGCTTCCAGACTGATGTGTTTTCTTGAAGACCTCAAGTGAGGTGTTAGCTTCACCTGAGACAGGATGTGACCCGGAGAGCCATTTCTTCAGGACAGGACTCTGCGGTCTACCTGCATCTGAAGGACAACGGACACTCCTTGGGGGACAGTAATGTCCAGATTCTGGCCAGAGAAGACATGAGTATCAAGGAGGAATTTTTTTGTTAACCTGGAGCTATCTTCCCTGAACAGCAGAGGTCCTCAGCTAGCAGGTGATTCAAAGCAGGATTCGGCTCCATTACGGCACATTTGCCTTAACAGTCGCATCCGTTTTGTGGATGTGGGCCGGATCTGGCTCCAAATCAACTGATCCAACAGGCTATTTGCTCTACCCACCTCTGCCTCCAGTTCACACTGACAGTGGCATCTTAAGCTGGAGAAACACGACACAGATTATGAAAAGACCTGGAGTTCACAGTAACCATCTGGTTTTAGCAGATTTTTATGACAACTGAAAGACTGGAGCTCACACATTTAAAGACAGCACCTGATGAGGGATCACAGGCTACATGACTTGTCAAACCAACTGAAGCCGAGTGAGCACATCAAACTCTTGCGCGAGTGGCCGTGTCTATGAGATGGGGGCGTCACTTTTCTTTGGCTGTTGGCAGCATGTATTTGTAATTGCGTCGGTAAACACGACACCATTGCATCCAGAGTCGGCTCGAAAAATTCAAACATGTTTGACTGTGACTGAGTTCTGGTCAGGTCTGTTCCACGCACACACTAACAGACTTGTGTGCCAACTAGCCATGCAGACTGTGCCCAACTGTGGGTAAAATCAGGCACAAATTCTTGTTGTGTATCCTCAGCTTTACTGGATTTGGGCCATAGTCACAGAAACGGTGATGTTACAGTGGGTGGCGGTATGCAACCTTATGTTGTTTGCCATGAAAGTGAGAGAAGAAAAAAATCCCAGAAGAAGAAAAAGACAAACAAGCTGTTTTAGAAGAGAACAAGGGAAAATAGAGCAGCAATTTAATTTTAATCTTGGGTCCCCCTGGACTAGCTTTACACCCATCATCAATCAAAATAGTCAGAAATAATTTCAGAGTGAGAAATGCAAGATTACAAGTGGGGAGCCCTCTTCCTGAAATGAGTGGATTTGCTTTATTTGGAGTTTCAGGGCAAGGGGAGGAGTTTAGCGAGATGGCTTCATTGTTTTTCTTTGTAAACAATCGAAGTCCAGTGGGGGCTGGTGTTAAATGAGCATGTTAACGCATGTCATTTAACATGTTTGTTTTAATGCGTTGACCCTTTCCTTTTGTTTTCTCATTCAAAAACGACTGCACTGTTGCAAAAGAAGTGGGGTACAGGTGGATACATTTTCAAAGGTAAAACTAAGACAAGAGTGTCAAGACACTTTTTCTTTCCAACCAGTCTCTTCAGCAGGTGATTTCACTAAATTCCTTCCTGCTAATTGCTCTTCAGTGAAAACACCTGCTTCAGTGAATGGGTGGAAAGAAAACCTGCAGTATCTCGGCCCTTTGTGGCGATGTTTAAACACCCACGATCGTGCAACTTCACTTCATAATTTTTGCCTCCTGCAACGAGGCATGTTAAACAAATGCTCTGCAAGTGAAACGATCCAGAATTTCTGCAGTTAAGGGTCAGTGCAACTTATGTGCAGCTGGGGTTATATTATTCTGGTCATATTTTTTAATCCACTTGCAGCTCATCCTGAACCCACGCTGACACCTACTGTAGGCCTTTCCTGCTCTTTCAGAGCCAACACTGCATTGGAGGTCTATGCAGTCAACCTATTGGAACAGGTAGTCTTTATTAATATGTGCATCTTGTAAACTTGTAATGCATACAGTATCTATTTTACTTAGTCTTTGTGTAGAAATGGCTCATCACGGAAACAATACTTGTCTGACATTTCTGTATCGATGCAGGTGTTCAGTCTTCTCATTATCATTGTTTGAGATCTGCCAAGTGGAGAGATGGTACCGAACATGCTGAAATGAAAAGGCATGCTCTTTCACAAGCACACAAATTATTATTGAGAAAACGCATACTATGATTTTATGTCCTTGCAAATACTATATTTTGTGTATTTATAGTGTGATGCAAAAAATGCTATTTGCAAATCCAAGAGTCAATGTCATAAGTGTCCAAAAGTATTTTTTCTGATATTGGTGACTGGGCTGTGGCTTGCATACAGTATATGTAACAGGATTTTTTTTCTATGCATAGGAGCTGTCAGGAGGTAGCTTCTAATGCATCTGATTGCAAAATTGAGCCATTAGACGCTTTAATTTGGTACATGACCCGAGCTGGATGTCGCAAAAAACGGAGCCACCACAAAACAGGTAATGCATATTAAAATTTTAACATAATTGTATTTTTATTATTCCGCACATGGCAAAGAGCACCTTTAAACTGTGCACCTGTACTGACATGTTTGAGCACAGTACTCACTCAGTGGATTTCCTCATATTTCGCTTAAACCAACAAAACTCTGGTCTGATAAGAAATCTAGAGCCGTTATTAATCTTCACCAAAGAGCTGAACATGGTTAAGGTTTTGTCCAAGTGGGGGTGGAATACATACACAATGAACCCTCGCTATAACGCGGTTCACCTTTCGCGGCTTCGCAGATTTTTTTTTTTTTGTGCAATTTTCATGTTTTTTTTACAGCGTATGAATGGTAAATGGTAAATGCACTTATATAGCACCTTTATCTTGCACAGATATAGTGTCTTTCTACCCTACGGCGCTCAAAGCGCTTTCCACTGCTTTCTATTCACCATCCCATTGGCCGGAGTGAGTTTTTCCATAGGAATCTACTTCACGGATTTCGCCCATCACAGGTTATTTTTAGAACGCAACCCCCGCAATAAACGAGGGTTCACTGTATAATACATAAATGTCACTACCTGCTGGTGAGATTGGACCTAACTCATTAAATAATTAAATCAGAAATTGAACATTTTAAGTTGATGAAAGTGCCATCAGTTAGGCATCAAGTGAAATCTGTCTAAATGGTAATGTGGACATTGAGGTAGTCTAATCTGACTTTTCTTTTCACTACTAGAAAAATATCTTTTTTTTTTTTTTTTACAAATCCATATTATGGAATAAACACAGTTAATTAAGACAAGAGAAAGCCCATCATTGCTTTAAGACAGGACCATCATACTCTTTTGTCCCTGCTCTCTGGAATGTGCTTTACTTTATCTGGTCTTGTTTGAAGTGGTCTTGGTTGGAGCCACATATTTAGAGAAAATAAATGTACCCCTCAAGTTGATACATGCCTTTTGGTTTTACACTGGTTCTGTTATACCTCTCACTTTAGCTTAAGGTTCCATGGAAAGAGCGGATGTTGAAAGATTCATTTAAATCTTTCGTGTAGCTTATTATTTTCATTAGGTGTGTTTGTGTCCATCTCGCTGTGTTTATACACATTGAGCATTTGTGTATGAATGTGTATAGAAATGCTAAAAATTGCCAAAAGTTTGAAAATGAAAATACGATCGATGGAAAGATTTAGCAACTAGTTTTGCGTGTCTGCATGTGTAGATAATAAGCAGACAGTGTTTGAATTAATACTCGTGACAAAACAAAAATGTCACACAAATGTCAAAGGAAAACAGCAACAGAACAAAACTCTGTAGACAGAGCAGCATAAGCCACAGTTTGATAAACCACAGCCTCAGGATTTTGCAATTGTTTTTTTACGTCTATCAGCTCTTGGATGAACTGCTGACGTCTAATGTTGTTGCATGAAATACCACATCTTCATCTGCTGCGTGATGATGATGAAGTGCTATAAATAGGGCAGCCTTTTTATGCCCCCGATCCTGTCCTTGTGTGTGTCATCTTACCGACTGCTCTGTCTCCTTTTCGAAGGTCCAGTAAAACCACGGAGTCCTCTGGATAGATTTCAGTGTAGCTGGTGAAAGTAGTCGCTTTAAAATGTTCCAAAGCCTTTCTTTGCACTTCTTCCGCTCCGTCGCTGTCCAGTGAAACTGTAGGCCGGATTGTATGTATGAAGGTTGGGAGCATAATCTCATTGTTTGACTGCAAAATAAAAAAAAAAAGTCACAGACACACAGAAACAAATGTTCAGCAGAGAAACCCAGTGTAAATTGAAGTGTGAAAGTCAACTTCTATCACAAAAAAAAAAAGTGTGACCTACTGTATGAAGAATGTGTCTCTTTATTCACTAACACCCAGGCTCAGAATTTTTTTTTTTCAACTCAAGAAGCAGAAAATAAATTTCACATCTCCTTGGGAGCCAACTGTAACCCTACCTCTTGTGGTTGTCTTCTAATAATTGTGTAACCTTGGTGCTACAACAAATGTTGCATCTGTGTGTCTCTTAGTTTTGCTTACTGCGAGTTTAGTGTGTTGCAGGTTGAAGATGGTCCACATGGTCCCCTGAGGGCCTCTCAGGAACACACTGGTCTTCATTATATCCATATGCAGTGATACGTTGCTGTAGCAGAGCAAATCAAACATATCAGTGGAATTGGTCAATATACACTCACTGGCCACTTTATTAAGTATGCTTGTTAACAGAACCTGCAAATGCCAATATCTAATGATCAAATTACACGGCTGAAATTCAGTGCATGTCGGCGTGTAGACGGAGTCACGACAAACTGCTGATGTTTAAACTGGGCATGAGAACGGGGAAGTAAGGTGATTTACATGACTTTAAACCTGACATGATTGTTGGTGCCGGGCGGGCTGATCGGAAGATTTCACAAACTGCTGAACTACTGGGATTTTCACACAGCAGAATAGCCTGCAAAACAAAATATCCGGTGAGCAACAATTCTGGATGAAAATACCTAGTTGATGCCAAAGGTCAGAGGTGAATGATCAGACTGGTTGGAGCTGATGCTGAAGACGGACCACGGGATGGTAATTTAACTGACCTGGAATGTGGCTTCCATTGCTGACCTAAGTATTTCACAAATTCCTGATCTACAGGAATTTTCACACAGCCATCACTAAGAGAAATTATCCACCTGATGCCAGAGGACAGAGAATGTTCTGGTTGGACATGACGGAAAGGGAACGTTAACTCAAACGACCACTTTACCACTGAGTCTCGTGACTCTGGATTCCCACTGGTAGATTTGGATGTTATGGTAATGATTGACATAAGCAACATTAAAGCATGCATCCTTCTTACTCTTTTGGCATTAGAAGTACATGGTCTTAATTCTAGGTCTCCCTTGAAAAAGGGACTGTATTCTCAAGGGACTTCCTGGTGAAATAAAGGTGAAATAAATAAAATAACTGTGCATTGTTTAAATGCCACAGCCTATATGAGTATCGCTGCTTGCCATGACAATCTCTTTATGACCAGTCGTACCATCGTACGACAGCAAGGAGGTCCAACCAATTACTAGCAAAGTGTACCTAATAAAGTGGCCAGTGACTGGAGATCCAGTAGAAACCAGTACAAATGTAATATTTCCTTTGTAAATGTTGAGGTTTACCGAATGCTAGCGGCCTCACGGATGTTTATGATGTGAAGATCAGCGTCATCGCTGGGGTTCTGTTGTGCCGGGGAGCACGATTTTAGCACAGATGTTTCAATCTTCATGAACAGCTTCTCAGATGTGTCTTCATTAGTAAGTATGCAGTCACGAGAGCCGGCTTTGGTTCCTGTAAGAAAGCATCGCTTTCAGTTATCAGGTGAAAACAGTTCTCTGTGAAAGAAAAAACCTTCCAACAACAGACAGATATTCTTTAATACATAATGGTGACAGTGAGGTTTTCAGTAAAATGTACAAGGTATAACTAGAGTCATGCAGATAAAGCTCAGAGAGTGTAGAACAGGAGGATGGATGGATATATCTTTCCCCTTCCCACACTACATGCCTCTCCAAAATTTGGTGCAAACCGGAGTGGTAGTTTTTGTGTAATCCTGCTTCCAGACATGCAGACAGACAATATTTTTTTAGAAACATGGGAACATAGGCAGCATCTCAGTCACACAGGCCTAAACACGCACCAGGAGAGTGCATTTACACTGCTCATCATAACAGTGATCATTTAGGTGCTTCCATATTTTCAATGCTTTCCAAAACTTTATAAAATCAAGCTGTCACATCAAAGCCACTGCAACGTGAAACAAAGTCAGCAAATTGTCGTGTACAGTCCTGAGCATATGGATGTAGTGGATGAAGATGTTTTATCTGTGCAGTTTCAGTTCACTTTAGTGTGCAAATCAAACAGCACAGCTGCAAGTCTGCCTTGAAACACTCTGAACAACTAACTTACAAAAAGGTTTGAAAATAGATTTTATTTTTTTCCATCTTTCTTCTACTCTTTCAAGAGCAGCTATATTATTTTCCCTGTCAAATAACATTGAGACATTCTGTACACCTGGATGAAGGACATGTGGCCAATAAGCTTGACAACCCACTATCGAGCAGCCACAATAAACACCTCTCCTACGCCTGCAGTGAGGCCTACGCAAGTTCACCTAACCCTGATGCAGACAAGGAAACAGCAGAGTGGAACTGAAAAACCATTCCACCGCCTGAGGAAGTTTAACAGCCTTGTTTAATGGTGAGCGAGAAATAACACTTTGCTAAAACTAAACAGGGCTGAAAACAAGGTCATTAATTCCAAAAATATAAATACAAAGACATACTTTATACTGAATGAAATTCTTCCAGAAAATCAAAGGCACAGCACACAAAACCCGCCGTCACTATTTTCATCATCACCGCCATTCACGTTAATTTAAAGCCATGTCAGAGCTCTGCTTGGCTCGTGCTGCAAAAAAAAAAGCCTTTGTTGAGAAAATAATTGCGCTTGCACCGAGCATCCCGCTGCTGGCAACTGCAGATGATAACATCCTTAATGTCAAACCTTCATTCAGCCATGAATCCACGCTGTAAATCACAACTGTAGTGTCTCCGTGCCTCCGTTTTCTGCATGTGGCTTTCCTCTCACGTTTGGTTTGCAGTCAAATCGTGTCACCACTTACAGAGATCCCTTCCCGCTATTTCACAATTCAATTCAATTCAATTCAATTTTATTTGCATAGCAACAATCAAAATCGACGATTATATCCAGGCACTTCACAATTCAAGGCTGAGATCTCGGGGAAGACTGCACCGTATCAATGGCAACATGAATGGGGCCACGTATTGTGACATTTTGGGTAAAAACCTCCTTCCCTC
>JAQQAE010005136.1:0-17952 GCA_029823295.1 Pseudamia nigra | reverse complement strand
CTTACTGGTGTTCAGAATGAGGTTGTTAGTTGAACACCAGTTTGTCAGGTGCTGGATCTCCTCTCTGTAGTGGGTCTCATCATTGTCTGATATGAGGCCCACTACGGTGGTGTCGTCGGCAAACAAAGGGCAGAAACAGTTGGAAAACATGCAGGGACACCATCCCTCAGGACCTGGAATTGCCCACCCCTGCTTTAGGTTTACACTGATTCATGTTTGTCTCCATCAGAGCCATTCCTCTGGCCATTTTCCAGGCTGAGCCCAGTGTCAAGAAACATTTCCTGCGAAAGTGGTTGAAGATGCCCAGTCTGCATGACTTGGACATCCGCTCTGTAAGTTCAAGTTAATGGATGTAAACAACAGATCGATGAATCTTTGTTTCCTGTGTGAATCTGTTTGTGTGACATTAAAGAGACATTGTTCATCTCAGATTGTGGACTGGAGTTACTACATCGAGCGGTTGGGGAGTGCTATTCAGAAAATCATCACTATCCCTGCAGCTCTTCAACAGGTACAAGAAAACACATTTTGTTTGTCTCAATGGATCTGAAGTTTATGAATGTGTTGAGATGATTTTCTGTTCATCATCAGGTGAAGAATCCTGTACCAAGAGTGAGGCATCCCGACTGGCTTCACAAAAAACTACTGGAGAAGAATGACATCTACAAGCAAAAGAAAATCAGTGAGCTGTTTACCAGTGAAGGCAAGAGACAGGTGAGCAAAATACCATCAACTATTTATTCTGACACTAATACTGACTTCATTTAGTTTGATTATTTACTGTCTTATTCATTTGATGATTTTAGATTATGTCTCTTACATTGTTCGACAGTTTTTCCAATCGTTATTTCAGTCCATGGCCTTCTCTTTCACATCCTTATTCATCCCTCTCAGGTGGCCCATCAGCCCATCGAAAAAGGCCAGACAGCTGACATTGAGGATTTTGGGATGCCACCCAGACCTCTGCAGCCTGCCATCCTCATCACCACCAAGAGGAAGCGGTCCTTGCAGGGTGAGGACAGTCAAATGGAATCTCAGGATGTCGAGCTCACCCAGTCGTGGAGGGAGATTCTAGGGCCACCTCCACCAAGGGGAACAACAAGGGTAAGTGTTGAGCAAAAGCCTCATAGTTCTGTTTGCTGTTGGCCTTTTCAATCTGTTAATATGATTATCTCAGTTAAAAATTCAGTCATAGGTGTTACATTCAGCAAGTCCTACGATTGTAACATTTTTACATTCAAATACCTAAAAAATAACTAGCTCTGTGCTATGTGTTTTGTTGAGTTTTGTTCTATCATCATATATTAAACAACCAAAAATGTTCAAATTCTGAAACATCTGTCTCTTCTTCTGTATATTTATTTATTTTCTGCCCTGTTTGCAGTCAGAGGTTGACCTATGGCAGGGGTGTGCAACCTGCAGCTCCAGGGCCACATGTAGCTCTTTAGCCCTTTCCCAGTGGCTCCTGTGGCTTTGTCCAGTGATGGAAGTGAGACATTATAATAAATGAAAATGAGCACCAAAAAAGCACAAAATCAACAAAAAGAACAAAAAATGAACTGTGTAACAAACAAAAGTTAGGACAAAACTGATGCAAATCATCTACAAAATGAATACAATTCTTAAGAAACTGCGTAATATAATAAATTAAATCATCAAAACTGAAAAGGATATTAAGAAAATACATGAAATAAGCAATATTATTAAAAAATATTTATTCTTGTTTAAGACAAACCTGAACAAAATAATCAGAAAAATTCAGAAAAATGAATCCACTGAATGAAAATGTTTTTTTTTTTTAATTAGAACATTTAAACAAAATGAACAAAATAATTCACAAAATATTAAAAATGAACAAATTCGTCAAGTCAATGAATATAAACAAGAAAATGAGCGAAATAGTCAACAAAAATCATTGGGAAATGAACCAAAATTCACAAAAATGAACAACAAAAATTGACACAATAATATGGAAAATGAACAATAATGAGCAAAAAATGAATTAAACAAATATGACAAAATGAAGCAAAAAAGGAAAAAATCAACAAGATGAACAAAAATTTGTGAATTAAAAACTTAATTGGTGTTAATAAGTTATATATGCCAGCTCACGCATGCATCATATGTCATGTTGTTCATAAAGGGTTTGAATATTATTTGCGGTTCTAGAGACTTTTTTTTTTTTTTCAATCAGTCCAAAAATTGATGTTTAGATTGTAAAGTTTGCTGACCCTTGACCTGTGGAGTGTTTGTAAAGGCACATAGTCACAAATTAAACACATGTAACTTTATTACAAATTAGATAACTCTTGAACTGATCATCTCAAAATAACAACATCCTAATCACTGAACATCAAACTCAGAGTAACTGATAAATAAGGTCAACAGTTCTTGTCTCATATCGTTACAGGAGGATCGACTGGTGTGGCTACGTTACCACAAGAAAAAATGGGAGCTGCAAGTTAAGCAAAGGAAGGAAAGAAAGAAAAGAAGGAAGATGTTAGATGGTGCAGCGCAGCCCGTTGGAGGAGGCGTGATCAGAGGCGGACCCACCACTGGACTGGGGAGCTTCCTCCGCAGAACAGCACGCAGCATGCTGGACATGCCCTGGCAGATTGTGCAGGTAGAGTGAACGTAATCCAAAGAGCATAATACACATTAGCAGAGAAAACTTCCATGATGTGACATTCTGTTTCTGCTCCCCCTCAGATTGCAGAAACGAGTCACCCTGGTCTGTACAAGCTATGGGCTGTGATCGGAAATGACCTCCACTGCATGAAGCTCAACATCCCTCGAGTCTTCTACGTCAATCAGAAAGTCCCAAAACAGGAGGAAGGGCTCAGTTATAAGAAGGTGTTGAAATAAGCATTGCAATTAAAATAAATCATGTTCAATACTGCTTGAAGTAAATTAAACTGTTGTAAATTAAACTGTCCAGGTGAACCGCATGCTGCCTCGCTCCAACATGGTATATTACCTGTATGAGTACTCTGTTCCCGAGGACATGTACCAGAAGCACATCAACGAGATCAACGCCGACCTCGCCGCCCCAGACATCGAGGGGGTCTACGAAACACAGGTTCACAACAAAAACTCACTTCTCAAAAAAAACAAAAGCAACAAATTCAGGAAAATAACTTAAATTAAGCCAAGTTAACTTATCTAATCTGGAAGAATCAACAGATATCTGAAAACTAACTTAAGTGTAAAGTTTTGTAGTTGCATTACTTAGAATTCAATAATCTTTGGTACTAACACTGTAACTACATGCACAGCAAAAGCTTTAACACATCTGGTGTATGACATGAAAGCACAAAATATTCACCCACAAATATTTCACAGTTTGCAGCTTGTTTGATAGAAATACAAATAGACTCCTCATCTGGAGCCTCATCTGCAGTTTGTCTCCAGTCTATTTCTCCCATGTCTCTCCAGTGTCTTTTCCTCCTGGAAGTCTGTTTGTAGAGTTTTGTTAAAGACACAGGATTTGATTCATTTTACATTCATGTTACACAAACTCCTCACTATACTTGGTGATGGGTTGACTTTCAGTTCAGTGTTTTGTGATTTTTTTGTGTCCCTTTTCTTACAAAACAATGTGACTATAAGTTGTTGTGATAACATGATGTTTCTTTCCACACAAATGATTCAATGATGTTTTTGAAATTAAACTTCAGAAAAATTGATCTTGACCTAAAAAATAAACCACTGACCTGTGTGTAAAGACGTTAAGTGTCTAAATGTGCAGTTTGTAGGCAGGGAATATAATGGTATGATCTCCTCCTCTCTCTTAGGTTCCCCTGCTGTTCCGTGCACTTGTGCAACTAGGTTGTGTGTGTATGGTCAACAAGCGTGTAGCGCGGGATCTTGCCGGCAGGGAGGCTGATACTTTTGACCTGGACCATCTGGAGATGCGGTCTCTGGCGCAGTTTAGCTACCTGGAACCTGGTAAGATCTGGTTTCTCATATGAGGTCTGTTTAAACCATCAACTTCATCAGATTTAGTTTTTAGTCGAAGCCTGTTGAAAATAATGCATAAACTGAATCACAAGTAAATGCCTCCCATCAGCAAGTATCTTATATACACTTGACTAGAATCTGTTGTGGCTTCAACACAACTGGAAATTAAACTGGGCATATACGACATTCAAAAGGGTCTTTTAAAAGGCATCAAAAAGTCTTGATATGCCCATATTTGACAGGTTTACAGTATGTCTTGGGACTGCTTTAAATAATTTTGAAATTCACTGCAATTAAGACATAAGAGGCTTTATTGTCATTGTACCAACAGAATACAACGAAATGGTTCAGCAGCACAAAGTATATAAATACAATATATTAATATAAGACATTATAACCGTAAGGAGCCAAACAGCTATAAACATATATACAGTCACAGTGCAATAGTACAAGGTATGTGGACAGGTGAGGCCTTGAGAGGCAGTTATTGCATAGGTGGGCCCGAGAGAGTCAGAAGGTGCCAGTGCAGGGTTGGGGGTTCAGCAGAAACTGTCTATTGAGCAAGGGGGTGTTTGGGGGTGGGGGTGTGATGGACGCAACAGCCCTGGAGAAGAAGCTGTTGTTCAGTCTGTTTTTAAAGCCTGATGGTAGGGGGACAAACAGACCGTGACTTGGATGGGTGGGGTCTCTGGCAATGCTGCTGGCTTTTCTCTTTAGCCGGCTAGCATAGACCGAGTCCAGGCTGGGGAGAGGTGTACCCCAGTTCACTGTGCTGATCATGCGTGTCAAGCCCTTTTTGTTTTCTGCAGTGCAGCTGGAAAACCAAACGGTGCCGCAGTAGCAAAAAAAATGCTCTTGACTGTGCTCCTGTAGAAGTTCAGGAGGAGCTTCGTTGGGAGCTTAGCCTTCGTCAGCTTCCACAGGAAGAAAAGTCTTTGTTGAGCCTACTTCACCAGATGGGAGGTGTTGATAGACCATTTGAGATCACTGCTGATGTGGAGACCCAGGAGCTTGGTGGTGTTGACCCTATACTTCCTCTTCATTTATGCAGAGAGGTGGGGGTGTAATCTTCCTGGCTCTCCTGAAATCCTCAATGATCTCTTTGGTCTTGATGGTATTAAGCACCAGGTCGTTCTCTGAACATCAGCTGATAAGGTGCTGCACCTCCTCCCTGTAGTGGGCCTCATTGTTATCGACTACTGTCGTCAGCAAATTTCACGATCAGACAATTATAGACATTTCCAGGGTTTGAAGAGATTTATGGTCAAGTGTTCGTGATATTAAGGGTGTCCCCTCACATGCTTTGTTTTCTATAACATATTTTGTTTTCTCATCTTTCAAGGGAGTGTTCGCCACATGTACCTGTATCATCACAACCAGGGTCACAAGGCTCTGTTTGGTTTGTTCATCCCTTCTCAGCGCAAAGCCAGCATCTTTATCCTGGACACAGTAAGAGGAATATTTTTTTTCATGTTTAGATTTTGACTCATTCAAGTCAGAATCTAAAATCTGTCTCAAAAAAATGCCTCAGTACAGTCCTATCTAATAATGGTAATAAAACTGATCCCCCCCCCCCATCCTACACTGCTCGCTGTGATTAATTCTCATGTTCTTCTTTATTTTGTCTCTTTAGGTCCGAAGCAACCAGATGCCAAACCTGACTAACGTCTACACAGCTGAACGCACTGCCCTCCTGGAGAAAACCACAGAGGAGCTTCTTCCTCCAGAGAAACATAACTTTGAAATCCGAGCAGAAAACGACATAAAGGCAATCTACCGTGCACTGCAGCGTATATTGTTAAATTATAAGGTAAAAATGTTTCCATTTCCTTCATAGTTATGATTTCAGTGTGCCAAAAATCTACGATGAGGTGTCTACTTTGTTGTTTAAAGGAGGAACGTCGGGGGCCCACCCTCATTGCTGTGCAGTCAAACTGGGAGTTGCGGCAGCTGGCAACAGGGATGCCCGTGCTTGAGGAATTCCCAGTTGTACCCGTGCATGTGGTTGATGAGATCAGTTATAATGTGCTAGACTGGCAGCGACACGGTGCACGGCGCATGATCCGTCACTACCTCAACCTGGACAGCTGTTTGTCACAGGCCTTTGACATGGCAAGGTATGAATCATATAGTGCGATGTAGTGTTCTGAACCCATTACAGCAATGGAGTTGGAAATGTTTCTCATTTCAACATGCTATCCAGCTGTCTTGTCTTGTCTTTTTACTGAGCAAATCTTGACACTGTTTGCTGCATATTAACCTTTTAAAGTTGATCACCTTTCTTGTCTTTAGGTATTACCATTTACCGGTAGGGAACCTGCCACAGGATGTGTCCATATTTGGATCGGATTTGTTCCTAGCAAGACATCTGCGGAAACACAACCACCTGCTGTGGCTTTCACCAACAGCCAGACCCGACCTTGGAGGCAAAGAGGCTGATGACAGTCGTCTGGTCATGGAAAGTGATGACAGGAGCTCTGTGGAAATCAATGCTCAAGGATGTTATTCCACAGGTGCATATACATAAATAACAGTAAAAAGATTAATCAAAAGTTTATACAGCAAAATTAACTGATTACTCTTTTTTCTTAGTCTGTGTGGAGCTCGACCTGCAAAGCCTTGCAGTTAACACAATCCTTCAGTCACAGCATGTCAATGACATGGAGGGTGGAGCAAGTTTAGGCGTCAGTTTCGATGTGATCCAACAGGCCTCTTTAGAGGACATGATGTCAGGAAACCAGGGAGCCAGCGCTTTGGCCAGCTATGATGAGACAGCACTCTGTTCCAACACATTCAGGTGGGAAAACATTTCAAGTAGAGAAACTGATTTAAAGTCCAATGTGCATTTTTATCTAAAAACACAGATGTAAGTAGTGATTCATAAGAGAAATGTGTTGTGTGAGCAGGATCCTGAAGAGCATGGTTGTAGGATGGGTCAGGGAGATCACACAGTACCACAATGTGTATGCAGACAACCAGGTGATGCACTTCTATCGCTGGCTGCGGTCGCCCAGCTCTCTGCTGTATGACCCTGCACTGCACCGCACACTGCACAACATGATGAAGAAGGTCTTCCTCCAGTGAGTTCTTCATCATCCCCTTTATTTAGACTTAAAGGTTTACTTTGAGATCTTTCATCAGATGGATATCTTGAAATAATGCTACACTTTTACATCACTTAGAAATATTTCATTTAAACAGACTCCATGCTTCACTTAGACACATTTCAACAAACTTTAAGCTACCTAATGTTACAAGCATAGATAATACCTCACTGTTGTGTTCCTTCATTAACTTCAGTGTATTTTCTTTTTCAGGTTGGTTGCTGAGTTCAAACGTCTCGGCTCTACTGTAGTTTATGGAAACTTTAACAGGATCATCTTGTGCACGAAGAAACGGCGCATAGATGATGCCATCGGCTACATAGAATACATCACTAACAGGTTTGTCATTCAACACGTGTTTCTATAGAGGAAACATCAAACCTTGTATGAATAGAGGTGTGTACTAACTAACAAATAGTATCATAAAAAATACAGTTAAAAGTGCATGTTTGTCATAGTAATTTGACCGCCACACAGTCAATAAAAACAAACCTAGTTTCCCATTACAACATGGATGAATCTGCCAGAAATGTGTTGTGGTTACCATCAACCAGAGTGCATAGGAAGTGGATTCAATAATGCAAACATAAAAGATGAGAATTGCTCAAATGAGGAAAATGAAATTGTTAGGTTGGTCAATTAAAAAGAAAACATATCTATTAATGTAATATTAATGATGCTGTGGTATTGCATAATAGCTTATGGCCCCAGTAGCATTTAGTCTTTTGGACAATAATGAGGAGTCTTTTCTGAACATCGGCGATTATGATTGGCGCTATACAAATAAAGATTGATTGATTGATTGATTTCTAACAACCCTTTGGTTCAATATAACTCTTATCACAATGTAAGTGAAATATCGTTTCTGTCACTGTTTTTATGTTTTATATTTTTGTCTCCTGCAGCATACACTCCAGGGAAATCTTCCACTCACTGTCTATCTCCTTCTCCCGATGCTGGGAGTTCCTGATGTGGATGGACCCGTCCAACTATGGTGGAGTGAAGGGCAAACTGCCATCCAGCGTCTTGTATGGAGAGGTACTTCAAACATTTAATTTAAGTTATTTGACTTGAGTGTTTAATGCACTAACTATAACCAACAACATCCTGGACTGAACTCTATCTCTCTCCTTTTGATTTCATGTTTCTGCTGTCAACTGGACATGAAACAGTGTCTTCTATGTAAATGTCCCTCATCTAGGGACACTGCGGTTGTGTGGTATTTTTAGAGACTTGATATGGGGCTATTCCATGCCATTTCAACATTTTTGTTTTCCATTATGGGGTGACATGGTAGTGCAGTAGGTAACACTTGTGCTTCACAGCAAGAAGGTCCTGGGTTCAATCCCAACGCCAGCCGGCAGGGCCTTTCTTTATGAAGTTTGCATGTTCTTCCTGTGTCTGTGTGGGTTCTCTCTGGGTACTCCAGCTTCCTCCCACAACCAAAAACATGCACTAGGGGTTAGGTTAACTGGTCACTCTAAACTGTCTATAGGTATGAATGTGAGTGTGATTGGTTGTTTGTCTCTACATGTCAGCCCTGCCATGAACTGGTGACTCATCCAGGGTATACCCCACCTTCACCCTTCATTTCAGTTATTTTAAAAATAGGCCTTTTTCAGGGAACAAGTCATGGGGTAGCAACTTAAAGGTGTTCTGCACAGATGGAAGGTGAGCAAGCATTGAAAATTGGTGCAACTAATTCCTACGAGTGTCCCAAGTTTGCTTGATTAATTTAACCCCCCCACCCCCCAGTCTTTATAAAAGCAGAGTTGTAACACACTGTGGTACCACATGTGAGCATTACCGGTATTTGAACAGTATTGTACTGCAGAAGCATTGTGTTGCTATAAAAATGGTGAGAAAAAGGAAGTGAGACAGACCATCAAAAGTAGGTTTTGTACAGAAATTGCAAAGAGAGACATGGTGTCAGTGAGTACAGTTTCCTTCGCCATCAAAAGGCACTCAGAAACTAAGGAAAACTCTGGCAGGAAATGGTGTGTGAGATCCAAAGAGCAAGATGGTGGCTTTGGTATATGACTAGGTCTATTGTGCCTGTGTGATAATTTTTTTAGGGAGAAGCCAAGCAGAAGAAATCCAGACAGCAAGAAGGAGACGGGGACAGCAGTGAAGATGAGGAAGAAGATGAAGTCAGAGCTGAGGGAGATGATGAGGAGGAAGAGACTGATGAGGTGGAGGACCTGATCGAGAGCAACTGGAACATCATGCGGTACCTGCCTCAAACTGCTTCCTGTCAGAAATACTTTCTCATGATTGTTTCTGGTAAATGTGTTTGTATTTTTCAGGCAGATTTGACGTTATCAGGAAAATCCTGGCTGTTTTTTTTTCTCTGACTCTGCATGTCTTTGGTTGCCTGTCTACAGCTTACATTGCCGCAGTCTACCACAGCATGAAAGAGGAGGTTCGACGTAATGCACCAGGAGCAACACCGATCAAAAGGCGTGGAGGCAGCCAGGCATCCCAGCAGGCAGTGGGGGACTTGAGTGCTCTTCCTGGTAAGATACAATTGAAGACAAGCTGCTTCAGTTTCTAAACATCTCCTTTGTTTCTAGGGAACTTTACACTCATTAGAAGCACTGCCAGCTAGTGTCAATTCCGCTAAAACCTATGATGATAGCTTTTAATCTCATTTCTGTCGATTTCCTCTCACTTATGCTTCAAATATCCCTCTGCTACAGGAATGATCTCCTTCTCTCAGGAATATGTGTCCAGTGAGCTGACGCAGAACTTTTTCACCATCACTCAAAAAATCCAAAAAAAGGTGACAGGGACTAGAAGTGTGACACAGCCATCAGAGATGTTCCCTATCCTACCTGGATCCCACCTGCCACTCAACAACCCAGCACTGGAGTTTATCAAATATGTCTGCCAGGTACACCACTAACTGTTTACATTGTGTTTTACCTGTTTGTGAAACTAACTTATCGTCTAAATCATCTACTCACAACTGTGAGCCAAAGTTGCATCGCAGCAGATCCTGTTCAGGTCACGAAATACATGTGCATTTTAAGACTTTCAGAAAAATTTTCAATGAGAATTATGTGATGAAAAAGATTAGCCTGTTATCTGCTGAAATGCACTTGTTTCTCATACAGTATTTAAAGCTACAGGTGCAGAAATCACCTTCCTATTGCAGCTCTGTGCAAAGACTAAATATAAATAGTTAAACCTAGTGCCATTTCATCCTGTTATGGAGTAGTTTAGCCACTTTTCAAAGGTTCCATGTTGAACCACGAAGTAGAGAAACATATGACAAATCTGAACAGCAATTAGTCATATGGGTGGAATTTAATACATGACTGACAGCTGTAATTACCAACTGCTGTTCAAATAAAGATGTTTTCAGTCTCAAAACATCTGGATTTTACCAAATCTGCCCCAACACACATACAGCAGGAGAGAGGAAGATTCTTGTTCCTATTTAGCAACAAAGAATTTCAAAATGCTGTAAGGTAATTTGGATATTTTTGCTCAGTAGCACCAAAAAAATAAACAATCAAGCATTGGAGCTTTACATGTGTATTCAATAATAACATAACTAATTCATTTGCTGTGTTTATATTTACAATGTTCATCAAAATAATATGTAAATGACAGTAGAACTGGTCAAGAACATTCATTTAAGTGCGAAGTCACTGATCTCCAAAATTATACATTTGTTATGACTCCAGATCATTCCTGCTTTGGCTAGTGCTCCTTGGATATTTTTCTTTTCTTCTTCATTGTTGATAAATTCTTTTCATGTCATAACTATCATGTTATCAATATTGTTTATGTGTGTATATTTTAGAAATTGTATGCATTTTGCCAGTCGAAAGGTTTTTTGCATTTTATACACACCACATTGCTCCTAACAAATTGCTATTTCTTTGCCGGTGACACGGGGCAGAAGCTTGACAACAAAAAACACATACTTTCTAAGTTTCTTTATACAGTATGTTGTGATCCCCCCCCTATTTGTCTTTTTAGGTGCTCTCTCTGGACACTAATATTGCAAACCAGGTGAACAAGCTAAAAAGAGACCTACTGCGCCTCGTGGACGTTGGTGAGTTTGCAGAAGGTGCCCAATTTCGTGACCCCTGTAACTCTTACATTCTACCTGAAATCATCTGCCATCACTGCAACTTCTGCCGGGACCTCGATCTCTGCAAGGATCCATCTGTGGCACAAGTAAGAAAACAAGATGAGCATTATTAAATGTGTATCAGTGTGAAGACGTGTATGCACGAAGCACTTTTGTAGTTTTATTTTAACATGAGAACAGATTTCTTCACTTTCTCAGTTGCCTACAACACTAGATGTCTTTAGTCCAGAAATGTAATCCAAACAACACAAACTCTGTGTGAACATACATGCAATAGGATTAATTGATTGATAGGATGCACTGTCATTAATATTACAAATTGCACCTTTGAGTTCAGTTCATTATGTGTTTAAAGTATTTAAAGGTTTTGCATTAAATTGTTTAAATACAAGGCCTTAGAAGTCATTGAATAATGTTAAAATTGAATTTGATGAGTGTTAGTTACACAAACATTTGATCTAATTTCATGTTCTATCTTTTATTTTCTTTTTGTCATAAATTTCTGACATGCAAAACCAGAATTTCACCTTATGTTTGTTTTTACTTTGAACTTATGTTGTGGAATATTTTCTTCAGTTGTGTCTAGTTTGTGCATTATTTTGGTCATTTTTGTGATTCTCTACATTTTTTGTTTTGTTAATTTACTGCTTGCTTTCACAGCCTTAAGGCAGAATGAATCAAATAAGATCAATCTTGATTCTTATACATCTAATTGTCCTTTAATATTACTGATTAACTATGCTCACAATAACCATATTTCCTACATATTTCCAGATTTTGCACTGCATCAGTTTTTATTTATCTACCTTGACTCAATGAAGGTTAATTTGGCCACAATTCGAATGCAATTATGGTTGAAAATTGTGTTTAAGGACACCTTGAATTCAGCTGATCTGTCCAAATTTAAAGAGTGACGGTGTGTTTTCTCTCCACAGGATGGGTCTGTGTTGCCTCAGTGGTTCTGCTCAAACTGCCAGGCTCAGTACGAGACTGAATCTATTGAGATGGCTCTGGTGGAAGCCCTGCAGAAGAAACTGATGAGCTACACCCTGCAGGACCTGGTATATACCTGATGAACATAACTAGCTGTCTGGATAAGTTAGTGTGGTAGTGATTCTACATATGACAAACAGATGAACACCATAAGCATCAACTAAGATTACAAGACTGGATTATAAGATGAAATATTATGTTCACCTACCTGCTCTAAACAAGTTTTGGTTTTTAGGTGTGTACTAAGTGTAAGGGAGTGAAGGAAGCCAACATGCCTCTGTACTGCAGCTGTGCAGGAGACTTTGACCTCACTTTCTCAGCCAAGGTTTGTCGAGTTTTAGTGCTTCGTACATTGTCAGTTATGCTAAAAGTCCAAGTTGACACAGTTCTCAAAGGAGGTTTTTTGTGTGTTTTTGCTGCAGAGCTTCTCTGAGCAGATCACCGTGTTTCAGAACATCGCGAGCCACTACAACATGAACTTCCTGGAAGAGATCATCGAGTGGCTTTCAGGAATGAATCCACAGATGAACCAGAACACTCACAAAGTGTAACATATGGTGCACAATGGATGAGCAGCTTCCTTTCTGTTACATTTGCATTTCAATCAGGGACATTAGCAGTGTGAAACTGTTTCCAGTTAGTGCACTTAATGAATGAATGATGTGTGATAGTAACAGAGCATGAAGGAGGAATGTTTGCATCTTTAAATTTTGATTGTAATGAACATTTGCAAAATGTGTACATTTTAGATATTAAATGTCAATAAATATTGTGCTAAAATGTTAATTGTAAGTTCTTTTTTTCTTACTGCTGTTTAGCACTTGAGCTCCACTGTCATAAAGTAAAAAACTCACAATGTCATGAGTAGAGCTGAACATTTTGATGAAAAACAGATATTGCAGTAAATGTGAGCAATATTTTTATCTGCTGAAAAAGGTGGATGCTGCTTTCATAATCCCATGTCCACATACCTGGTGTGTTAACACGATAGGTCCCTGAATCAATGTACTTGTAACTTGTCATGGTTATTGACCGCTTTAAGATCTCCATCCTGTCTCCTTCTGGGATAGCTGGTGTTGCTGCTTGCAACATGACAAGACCTAAAATTCAGCCTTTGGTTATATACTACATCTGGTATCTTGATCATCAACAAGCTCTAGTTCTCTTCACACTTACAGAGTAAAATACATGAATGCACTATATGTGGATTCATTTTCAAAAGATACAAATATTATTGCAGTTTTTCACAAGTTTTGGTGGTAATGAGACAGCTTATTTTTCTTAACTGTGGACTGTTTATTTATAATTTATTAGAACAAAATTCTTAAAGCAGAAATTATAATTATTTTAAGCATAAAATGCAGTTTTTCTTTGAGAGTCTGAATCCCTAAATGGCTACAGAGAATTGCACCTCCTCTATTCTCAAGTTGTTGAGTTCTTGTTTTTATTTTTTGTTGTCAGCTGACGTACACTCTGCAGTCCAGCCAAATTGCATAGTAAGAAAATATTTTCTCCCTTTATCCATTGTTTCCCTGTTAATCTCACAGATCAGTCAGAATTTCATGTCAGAACCTTTCATGCACATCCCCCCTGTATAAGGTGTAACATGGCCTCAGATCTGCATCACACCAATTCTAAGTCATAATTTTGTTTTTAAAAATTGATTTTCTGTAAAACATTTTTGCATGGCTGTATTTTTTTTTTAGAATAATCAATAACTTGTTGGGTATTTCCCAGCCATAGATTAGATCTAAATGATCTTAAACCATGCACCACCATCAGATTAACGTGATTGTCCCAGAGATGAGTCACTTTGCTGATGGGCGTCTCTCAGACATATAATCACATTTCAGACTCCAAATGAAGCACAATTAGATTGGCTGCTTCTCACTGACACAGGCACAGAGACTGACAAATGAAGGAATGAGAGCACTCAAAGGGCTTGTGACTAATCTTCAGACTTTCAAGTCTCTTAATTTATATAAAATTAATAACTGTACATTTTGTCTCTCAAAAAAATGAAAAAAACAGTAACCTTTGCTTCTTTTCTTTTAAAAAAATTAACCGTTTCAAATCCTTACATATAAACATCTGTCTTTCTGGATGGACACTGACACTGTTGTGCTCCTTCTTCCTTTGTGGTAGACATCAATCCATTAGACACGATTCAAAAGTCTTCTTTCACCACTGAAGCTCCAGATGGATTCACACTTCCTCACAATCTTGTTATAGAAACCACTTTATGGGAAATGATGCGGTTATTGGATTATCGCTGGTTGCTCCTCGTGTGTCTCCTGAACATTTCATCCTGTATTTGCTCATTACGCTGAACACACCAGGTTGAAAGACAGGAAATAAGTCTGCATATTCCCCACCAGTTATTATGATTCATCACATATGGAGAACAGGTTTGCAGGTTTAACATAGGCAAACAGCATTGACTGATATGCAAAATAGTATGAAGTCTTAATCTAAAACACAAGATGTTTATTGTCTTCAATTTTACACTGATGCATTGCTGAAAACTTTCTGGTTACTGTGCTTTCTACAACTTGAATGTGTTTTCATATTCAGGAAATAAATAGAACACGTATGAGAGGTTTAATAGTCAAAGTCAAACTATTAAAAAAAGGGGGAAAAACATGAATTTATAAACATTTTATTGAAGGGAGACAAACGCATGTTACTAATACTGAAAGGAACAAAACCCCCATCCCCCCAGACCTCCACTCCTATGGTATGTGTACAACTGAGATCCTCATAGGGATCTACATGGCTGGAGATGATGAGATATAAACTGTATCCGCTGCTTGTGCAGACACAGAGAAGCAGCTGTCATTCTCCCTCAGCTTATTCCCACTGCAATGGTCAGTTCATTACTGAGCAACACTTGAAAAACCACAACTATATCCAGCTGATGGAGGAGAGTCCACACACTGAGGTCGAGCAGTGCCGTCACAGTGGAACACCGTCAGACAGGTCCGAATGGTTTGAGCCGTAGTCTCTGATGTAAATAAACTCTCTGGGAATGGGCTCTGTGGGCTCCTTGGCCACCTGAAGATGAACAGTGCAGATTCAACAAAATAATAAAATGTCAGAAATTTAACTAAATACTTGCTCCCCTCACCTAGATTCCACTCTTAACACTCTTATTTTCCTACATACGTACTATGTATCATAGTGAGCTGTAGGTGATAGTTGATTGTCTTATCTATTTATAACAACTGTATTATTCATGTATAACTGTGAATGAGTCTGATTTTGTTCACATGACATTTCTGAATGTCTGGAATGGTTCAAGTATTACATACACTCACTGACCACTTCTTTAGGTACACTTGTTAACACAACTTGTTAACATGCATACTTAGTCATCAGACTACATGGCAGCAATTCAGTGTATTTAGGCATGTAGGCACAGTCAAGATGACCTGAAGTTCAAACCAAGTATGAAATTGGGGAAGTGAGGTGATTTACATGACTTTGAATATGGCATGGATGTTGGTGCCAGATGGGCTGGTCTGAGTATTTTACAAACTGCTGATCTACAGGGATTTTGACACATAACAGCCTCTGGGGTATACAGAGAGTAGTCTGCAAAAGACAAAATACCCAGTGAATAACAGTTTTCTTGGTTTTGACAGACATTAGAATGGTCCGAATGATTTTAGCTGATGGAAAGGCAATAGAATTGTTACAACTGAGTAATGAAGAAGAGCATCTATGGACGTACAATGTGTCACATTATAGCAGATGGACAACAGCTGCAAAGGATCACACGTGGTGACACTCCTGTCAGCTACGAACAGACTCTAACTCACATGGACTCAGCAAGTGTAGAGTAGAAGACTGGAAAATATGTTGCTTTCAAATTTGAAGCACTTTATTTGTCTCTGAGGGGCAATTACTATTCTCCCACTGAAGGGGAGAGGGCTGCACAACGTGTGTCACGTTGTCGAAAGTGGGGGAATATAACAGTGGGAAAAAAAGAGTAAAAAGCCACACATCCAGAAATAAGCCCGAAATGGGGCCCAGTTATGATTGTAGAAAAAACCTCTGCATATTTAGCATACAGTTGCAACACAACATTCATTTACAAAGCATTTTACAGAGGGCTTTGATAGTGTATGAGTGTAATCATGTCCTTGGATGCATGTGTGTGATGTATCAGCCCCTTTAGAGTCAAACATGCTACCCCCAGTCAGCATGTCCCGATGATGACAGATACCACAGCAAGTTGCCATGGTGACACCCATCAGAGCAGTTCATCTCGTCTCATATCCAGGCTTTGTCTTGTGAGTCTCACTTTCCATCTCATTGTCATGATTTACACTTTTCATTCTTCTGTGGGACGTGTGTTTATAATGTGAAGTAATAATACAGCACTATTTCTGAAAAGGTTCACCCAGGTGGAAAAACTCACGCGACTCAAATTCACTTTGACTTGTTTTTGCATTGCAGACTGTATGAACACATTTTACGTTTTGTCTGGCTATCTTTGTATTAAGACATGCAACAATTCCTCAATATGAGTCTGCAACACCTTCCACAAAGCATCAGCCCACGAACAAAATCAGTGTGATGTAAAACAGCTGATACAAGCAGATGATTTTGTAGAACATTTAAAGAACATTGTCTTTAAACATTTCAATACATTTCTCACACATTTCAAGAAAAACTGTGTGTCCTCAGTCCAACCTTGTGCCTGTCGGACTAACCCTCTCACTGGATGCTCCTTTTGTACTAGATCATGAGTAAAATCACCTTTTCATATCAGCTACTTTTTTATTATTATTTTAACTTCTTAGCTCTAAAATTGCTCCAGGCTGATCTTTTTTGGAACATGATACAGACTCAAAATTGAGTAATGATTGCCTAAATAAAGTGTTATTAAAGTGTTGAATATCAAAAAAAGCTTTCAATATGTTTCCATCAAAATCCCTCAAAACTATGACGCACTGTCATTATAATACTGCAAGGTTTATATCAGAAAAGGCATAATTTTAGCTATTTCTTCACTGTTTCATGTTTCCATGACTATTGCGTGTACAGTATATGTTTGTACTCACTTCATCAAACTTCCTCTCACTGTAGACTTCATTCTTGTCGATAAATGTCAGCATGATCCAGTCACAGATGATTGTGCACTAGAGTGAAGAAATGAAGAGAAGTGATGACTGTAAATGTGTGACTGTAACACCACAACAGGAGTAAGAAACAATGTCAAATCTTACAATCCCAACTGAAGTCATAGCGGTAACTGTGCTGATGACCGTTGGAATGAGACTGAATTTTCCAGCCTGCAATGAAATCACATTAAAATATAGTAATTACAGTGATCACAATAAGCTGAAGATCATTCACTCTGAAATACCTACATGTCCATGAACTATGACGTCCAGACGGATGCCATAGGCTTTAATAAGTGTCCGAGACTCTACTCCATCTTTGCTGTAGTATTTGGCAAACCTGAAGGAAAACATAGAGGTTAGAAATAGAAGAAATACTCATTTTTCAGTCTGAGCATTACAGCCAGTGTTTGAAAGCTCACCTGTAATAGTACCCAGAGTTGGCCTGATCCTTTCGAAGATCAAGACGACGGAAGGAGTATGTGGGTTTACAGTGTGAAGGATCCAAATCCAGATCGCACTTCCAGTTAATAAAAACTCCAATGACTCCACCCTGAGGATCAACACAATGATCTTAAGAAATGCACTTACAGTGGGGACAATAAGTATTGGGAAATGTAAAAATGTGCAAGTTCACCCATTTAAAAAGATAAGAGAGGTT
>JAQQAE010005135.1:0-17953 GCA_029823295.1 Pseudamia nigra | reverse complement strand
TAGGGGTGTGTAATACATACTTTATATGGGAGTTTGTCGTGGGTCCAGAACGGATGAATTGATTTTACATGTATTTTATGGAAAAAGTCGCATCAGATAACTGATTCAGATACAGGCCGTGACGCCGGAACGGATTATCGTCGTTATCTGAGGCACCACTGTATTTGAATGTGTAAAAAAAATTACCGGAGTAAAAGCACTTAAAGCTTTGCACCAGTGCAAATCTTTGTTTGACATTAAAAAGTTATTGTCAAGAAGTACCAAAAAGAGGCACACCATCAATTAGTGTTGGAAAAAACACCAAATGACTCATGAATGGACAGTTAATTTTGTGCCAGAATTGTGGGAGTTTCCCAATGTAGTTTTTGTGGAGGAGGTTATTTAAATGAGTGCTGTAGCATTGTTTGCTGCTAATTGTGCCATTATTTAACGCAGAAACAAGCATGTCTAACTTTTTTCAGTATGTTTCATGGTTCTGTACCTGATACAGACAATGCATGTTTGACTTCTCTATGCAGTGCTTTACATAACACTCTGTGCAGATAAGATGGGCCATACAATTTTAAAATGTTCAGGTCACTGTCACATTCTTTCACCAACACCTGCAGTTCTACCACACTGGACCTCCTTATTCTCTGTTTTCTGAGACATGTAGCCTGTGTTTGTCACAAACTGTGTCTGTGTTGTTACCCACACGCCCTTATCATTTGTGTCTTTACAGTCTGGTTCTGCTCTTATTTATGCTGGTCCTGGTAGAGGGAGGGTCATTATACAAATGAAATAATTGCATGTATGTTCATTATTGAGTATAGTCCTGCAAAAAATGACCATACTGTTGGGTGCTTTTTTGAGATTGTGCCCCTGCCAGTTAGTGGTGTTATAGTATATCTGGTTGTAAATGTGCTAAAATTGTGCAGCACATTAGGGAATATTATAAAATACAAATATTTTTTACAAAAAGAGCAAAGGAGCATATTATTATACATTTGTATTGAAACTTTTCTGTTAAGATGCAAACAGGTTCATTGATTTTTGAGTAATAAGTAGATGTAGCTTAAACATTTACAGTATATTGCACTGTTATATGTAGCCCAGATTGCTCTCCTGCACTGCAGTAACCTCTATTTTAATTGTCATGCTTGTTAAAACATAAATGAAATTTCTAAAAGTTATGAGATGTACTGTAGTTTATGACTTGCTTTACATCACATTCTAGGGGGAAAACAAATCCACATTCAATATATGTTTATCCACATATCTATGACAAGTATACCAGTAGCTAATTTAATTTTGATCCGCTGTCAAAAGAGAGGGGGACTGTTTTCAGCAAATGTCAAAGGGAAACACTGAACTTTTGCTCATGTCGCCTTGATGCTGTATACAGTGCATGCATTTTTAATGGCCGTTGGACTTACAGGAACTTGCAGACCTCTTTCCAAACCCAGAGTAATCCTAAACATGCTCCAAATATTTGGTCATAAGCACTAAATCAGTTGAACAAAAAATAAACATTAGAATAAAAAAAAAGAACAAAAATAAAATTACTAATAAAATGTGCAACAATGTGTAAGATAATAAAATTTGTATTCATTTTCTTGACTATTATTTTTTGTATTTGTTGATTACACTGGTCCTTTTTGTTAATTTATGGCATTGTTGCTCATTTCGTGTTCATGTATTGCATCTGGAAAAGGGATCACCACATTGTTTATTTGCTACTGTCTACACTACCCTCTATAATGTGAGTATATTGTCGTGCTGTTGTGAGTAGCTATTATTTCACCACTAGAGGGAGACAATGACCTTGTGAACCCAGACCATTCATTGGAACCTTGCAGCCAAGCCAAAAAAAGACAATACATTCCCATCTTTTTCAGAATATTTCTACAGTATTTAAAAAAAAACTCTTGATTTGCTTATTTCCTCTTTCACTAGTGAATTTTTATTGCACATCAAAACAAACAGTCCGCAGCAAATCAAATATGATGGCCTTATACAGTCAAATCACCGACAACATAGTGACATGAACTGCAGAAAATGCTGTAAATACAACATGGAGAGGAACAACATGATTCAAGGTGCCCTGGGTCACCCACAGTGCAACAGTACTGGCCATAAACTCACACTATCCCTGTATCCGACTCTAATATTTACGACAACGAGCAGAAAAAAAACAAGAATAATGCAACTGGATTTAAGGAAACACTCACATATACACAACGTATGCCAGTGTTTGATGTGTGTTTTGGAGTGCAGATTCACACATTATTATAAACAAGGCAGTGGACTTTAGCTACTCGTGCTTATGGAGGAGCTGAATGAAGCAAATGGACATGTAAAATTCACACAGCAGGTTCACAATGATTCTGACAAACATTTTAAGTTTAACTGAGTGCAATCAGATCGAACTTTTCAAATCTCCAACAGATTCTATTGTCCCTGTATCAATGACCACTTGTAAATTGTGTAAGTCATGCCTCGGCAGTCTGTGTCTCTAGGACCACATACAGCTCCCTCGTGGCTAAATTAACTAATTTTTAATGGTCTCATGCTTAGTTATTTTATTTTGAGGGATTTTATGATCTAATAAAGTCCTCATGAAAAGTCGTGATCTCCTTATCCAAGTCAGTAAATCATCTAGTCACTGAATTGAAAGCAGTTGTACGCTGGCTTTCCAAGATTTCATTAGACAGAAACAAAGAAATAAGTGTGAAAATCTAATGAAATGATGAAACAAAAAGAGAAATGAAACTGAGGAAAAAAAATGAAAACGGAAACAAAGTAACAATAATGTAATGAAATAATCAAGAAATTTGACAAAAAATCATGACAAAGTGAATAAAGTCAGCTAAAATGATCAAAATAATCCATAAACATAAATAAAAAAGTAACCAGAAATAATGAACAAAAATGCAGAAAACTGAGCAAAATAATCAAAACAAACAAACAAACAAAATCACCTAAAATGAGTAAAAATAACCCATAAAATGAATTTTTAAAAATCCAGAATAATATCTACCAAAATAATGAACAAAAACAGACGGAAAACTGAGTAAAATAATTGGAAACATGAACATAAATGAGAAAGAAATCAAGAAAATGAACTACCGTTAAAAAAAAACAAATGAATAGTGGAATAAACTAAATGACCTTAAGTGAGCAAAAAAATTTGCAAAATAACTTACAAAATGAAAAAAGAAACCAAATAACCAATAAATTGAGCAAAAATAAATAGCCATTAAAAATCCACTAGAATGAACAAAAAATGAACAAAATAGACAGTAAATTGAACATAGAGGGCTCAAACAAATTTTTTTCCCCTCTGCCAATCCTTGATCTACGTAGGTGAACCTGGATACAGATTAGCATGGACGCTATATTAACCCTTCACACTCCATAATGAACGACAAACCCTGCATATGGTACATCACCATCACATTCCACAGGTCGGACGACTTCTCTGCACTCCGACCGCTCACAATGACACAAATAATTAAATATGATTAACTCACTACACTCCTTAACCAAACAAGGTTTACTTGCAATGTGAAGCAAAGATGATAATTTAATTTTAAACATGAAAAACAATATGAATAATGGTTTGAACGCGTCTCAAGATGAGTATTCAATGCTACAAAGTATTAATGTGTCTATACAGTAAGGTACATTTATAAGTACTATTTACCATTAAATAAAACATTTAGAAGGAAACTTTTGTATGTATAAAATTTAGAAACTTCATTATAATAATAGATCATTTGCTTTGGCAACAGTACTTGTTATCTAAAAGGAGTACACACAGTATATTTTGCTTGAGTTAAAATATACCAAGTGTAAAATGAATGGCAGCCAGTCAAAAAATGTCATGCCGTTTGGAACCAAATTCTTGCATTGATCACTGAACAGATGAAAATAGTGTCTGAGCAGATTCAAAGCGGTTCTGTCTGAATAATATGAGTTACATGTTTCCTGGATAAACACACAAAATGCAACATCATGCTCCCCTTAGGCTAGTCAGTTTAATTTACAAAAATGCAGATGCAGGCAAGCTCCCCCAAAATGGCAACAATTAATGCGTTTCCAATCCGCAACTAAAAAGGATGAAAAGAAGAGAAGTTATTGAGGGTGAGCACTGATCCAGGAACTACGTATATGAATGTGTACTGATGTGAAATGCGTCAAATCATATCCTACGCTCCCTTGAAGTACAACCACATCAGTCATGACTGATTCTAGGTGAGGACTGGGGAGGGAAGACTTAATGCTAACGTAAGTGCTAACTTGTCTCCAGAAACCCTGAATGACCTCCTTCCCCTTTCAGAAGATTCGGACAGCGAAGACCAGTGTTAAAATAAAGTGGTGACACAAACACTAACTTTGGCACAGTGACTTTTATGAAGATGGAAAATGAATAAATGAGGGGCCATGTAGAAATCCTAAAAGGCAGCCATTTTTCAAGAATATATGACATATGATGTGATATTTCAGGAAAGGTTTTACAGAATGTTGATTTTGCTGGTGAAAGGTCAAAGGTCATGTTCACTGTGGTTTATGTCTGATCAGTGGTCAATGACCCGGGCTGTTCAGTGAGACCGATGCGGAAATAACTTAAAGTTGTAATCCCGCCGTTTGACGCTGGGGAAGCGTTCATTCACTCCAAGAAGCCTTTTTCCCACAGGGATACTTCTGGACTTCTACCTGAAAATATGAAGGAAATAAATTTTTGTCATGAGTCATAATAGTCTCAAACGTTATATGCAGACCCTCTAATAAGTGATCTAGTGGTCCATCTTTAACTTTTTGCTCCGATATTAAGATATTACTGCAAATGATCCAACAAATCACTGCAAAGCTGGGGTTTGATTGACATGTCGTTATGGTAACTCAACTCATTAGTGGACCGAGTCGGACCTCCGTATCTTCCATTTATTCAATAGGGGGATAGTTTTACCTGAGATATGATCGACTGCAATTCTGGGTACTGTAAGTGTTTACACTAACAACACCGTCATATGACTTTGTTTGGTACTGCATGGTTAAGTTTTACTACAGCAGTAAGCTAGCTAGTATTAGCTTTCCCATGAGTCCCCTACAGCGGCAGCCTATGGCTGCCGCTGTTTGTCCAAATATGGTTACATCCTGTTTCTGGCTCCAACATGTCGTCCAGGAAGTGAAAACCTGATTAGCCTCAAAACATCCCTTTAAAAACTAATGGCTGACGTCACAGTAACGCTGTCCAGTAATACTGTATACAGTCTATGTGTCTGACAAAGGTAACATCTCTCTGGTTAGATATTGGTGGTCAAGGGTCAAGGTCACCATAAAGCTGTTCTCATTGGTAAACTTACATCCAGGTAGTCCAAAAACATACAGTATATTTCAACACAAAGTCACATAAGTCTGTAAAGTAAATCGAAAAGGAAAAAAAACTGAGTTCTGCAAAAGCATCTAGATCATTGGCTAATAAGAGCCAAGTCCAATCAAATGCTTCCACTGTGCTTGTTTAACAATCTGTTTGTGCAAATTTGTCAAATAGGTTGTTTGACAGCCCACTATTGCAAGATATCTGCAAAAAAAAGTGGCCACAAAATAATAGAATTTGGAGAGATTTCTATACTTGGTGCAAGCAGTTTTGCAGCCAGGATGAAGATCTAATAGTGGCATGTTTCAAGTAAATGGGTTGGGCCACTTTCAACATACTTACAAGTAGTAAGAAAAGATGCAATATCCAATATCTAACAGCCCCCTATCACAAAGGAGCATCACTTATCTCAAACGCTGATGGATGGAGATATTCAAGTGGTCAGTAGCCATGATAAACGTCAAATAAATTGGCTCAGTCAGTTTCAAGCACTTGTTGATTTTCTTTTCCAGAATTAGTAGCACCACCTATCCCAAAAGTTGGTAAGTTTGAGACTTGATTGTGGTCAGTATCTTCACTTTCGATTGATCACCAACAAGCAGCAGTGCCCCTATCCCAAAAGCTGAGTATATGATCTTTAAGTCATCAATAATGACAGCAAGTGTCAAGTATATTGGTTCAGTCTCTTTCAAGCACCTGCTAATTTTCTTGTCTGTAATTAGTAGTGCCACCTATCGCAAAAGTTGGTTGGTTTGATATGTGGTCAATATCTATAGCAAGTTTCAAGTTAGTCAGTTCAGACACTTTTGATTGATCGCATCTTTTCTTGAAATAACAGTAGTGCCCCCTATCCTAAAAGTTGAGTATTATATCTTTAAAGATCCAGTTGACAATGTTGGCAAACTAGCAAGTAGCCCATGATTTGTCACAGTTTGTAGCACAGTGTTAGATGGGCGACCTGCCAGTCAACATGGCTTACAACCTCATGAGCTCACGCCCTCACTCACACGGTTGAAAATTGTCATAAGTAGGTAAAACGAAGCTACCAACTGCAGCTTATCTAACCACACCATGACTGAGGAGAGACAGCCTGCATTTCAGATTCCTCCAACATCCAGTACTGGTAAGAAAAGAACAGACATAGTAGCTTGACAACTGTGAGGTTGTAAGCCGTGCTGACTGGCAGGTCACCTGTTTAATCATTTATATCGGTCTGCAACAAATGATCGGCTACTAACTAGTTTGCCAACATCGTTGACTGGACCTTCAAGTCATCAATAACCATGTCAAGTTTCAAGAAAGGTGGTTTACCCTATTTTACGCTGTCGCACTCACACACCAAGTAGTTACACCACAAATGTGAGACCCTGACCTTTGACATTAATCACAAAAATCTAATCCCAGAGATAGTACGTTCATAACAATGGGCAAATGTGAGATCACAATGACCTGTGGCAGTAAAATCACTACACTTCATTCTTCCCCCCACTGAACATTTCCACCAAAGTTTTCTTTGAAACTGAAGTGGTTCCTGTGGTGTCCCGTTTTAAATGTAAGTGTAATTTTAAATCTTAAAAAATGACCACTGTTTTGGATTTTTAGTAGGTTCCTTAGGCAGATTTATTGTGTATCTACTGGAGTGTCACTGTGCCAGAGTTGGTGTTCGTATCACCCTGATGTTTCCTCCTAGCCACTCCACTAGAGCTGCTGACAGAAGGGCAGTGCTGGTTTTTTGCGACGATCATACTGCTTTCATCGAGATTCCCATCCACTCAAGCAAAGGATGCTTTTTAAGGAGACTGGAGCACACCCTAGTGAAGAGGGGAGACTGCTCTGTGGTTGCCATGGTGATAACTTGCTGATGGCAGGATGGTGGCAAAGGAGGATTTTGCTGTGTCTCTTTATAGTCCTAAGATGCCAGTCAGGGCCCCCAGCAGCCATGACACAGTGTTTATTTAAGTTCTTGTACCCAGCGCCTGTCTGCGATTAGCTCCCCTCAGCTTGAGTCTCCGCTTCTTTAGCTGGAGAATCCTGGCTTTTCGCAGCGTCCTCTCCCTCATCACCTGACAGACAGAGAGCAAAGCGGCACAGCGAGGCAGCCAGTCAGTTTCATGCATAAGTTACTACTTGTGAAGTCAGTGATGCGAATGAGGTTGGATGAATCAGCGAATAAGTCACCGTGAAATCAAGAGGAAGAGAAGTCACAGAGGTAGAACGACTGCAGAATAAAAGCTCATCAGGAGGGTAGCACATCAAAGACAGGCAAAAAATATATATATAAGAAAGTGTTTCTGCTTTTTTCCTCTACTTTTCATCTCATTGATAGATGCCTGCATGTGAAGATGAATCTAAATGTAGATAATTAATTTACTTAACTGCTATTCTGAATTAAGACATTTCCTTCTTTTTAAATCTCTTTTGATCCCAGCTCTGTAAAATCAGTTCTCCTTTCTGTATAATTTCTTTTTCTAAATTTGGAGTCGGGAGCCACAATTGGTCATGGAGCCTTTTTACTAATTATTACACCCTAATTATTTTGGTTATTGGCAGAGGTGGCTGGCACTTAAGTATGTTTACGTTTTACATGTACTTGAGTCATTTTTTCAGAAAAATGCACTTCATAGAGTAGTTGTTTTACAGAACACCTTTAACTCTCAGTCAGTTACACAAATGGTGAAAAAAATGTACATCCACTCAGTTACATTTGCTCCACTTTAATGAGTATGAGTAAAAAAGGCTGAAATTATAAATGAACAAATAATCAATTAAATTTAAAAACTGGACAAAATAATCAAATGAATTAACAAAATCAATAAACTAAGCAATAACATGAGCAAAAATGTATAAAAATAATCACAGACATTAACCAGGAGGACAAAATAGGCAGCAAAATGAACAAAAAATAAACAAAAGGAACCAACATAATCAAGAAAATTAAGCAAACTGGAGAAAATAGTCAAATAAATGGTAAAACTAACATAATAAGCTTACATAAGTAAGCTACACAAAAGCAATAAAAGTAGTCAAATTAACAAAATGAAAAAAACTACTGACAAAATAAACAACAAAATGTACAAATATGAACAAAATAATCAAGAAAACTGAACAAGAAAAAGTTAATAAATTACTACGTTAAACAAATTAATAATTTAACCAACAGAATAAGAAACAAATATGATCAAAAATGAATAAGTCATGAGGGGAATAAACAAAAATGACTTGAGTAGTTAACATACTCTAATTTTTACTCAAGTACATTTGTTTATGAGTACTTCTACTTCTACTTGAGTCACTATGATCATAAAGTGACAATAGTTTTACTTGAGTAAAGGTTTCTACAGCTGTTTCAGGTTATTGGTTAATTTATTTTTCATTTTTGTCTATATTACTGACCATTTTGTTCCCTTTTGCTCATTCTGTCCATTATTTTTTCATTGTCTTGTTCATTTTTACCTTTTTTAATTATTTGGTTGATTTTTGTCCCTCGCCTTCGTCATCTTTGTTGACTAATTTATTCATTCTCATCAAAGTTTGGCGATACCACATTTCTCTTTTTGGTTTTGAACTAGATATTTAAGGTTAGAGCTATAGTTGCTGTTGATACAAACTCCATACCTCCAAAATGAAAATGTGTGCTGTCATGACGGGGGATCTTTCCTCACCTGCCTTGTTGATGTTGAGCTGTGTGAGCGTTTGTGATAAGTCAGCGGCTCCCTGCACTTCAGCAGCCTCTTGGATTTCATGGACGGCATTCCGGCGGCCTGACCGTCGCGAGGCGATGAAGTCTTCATAGGTCGCCTCCACATCCGTCATCTCTGACACACCTCACCATAGCAGAGCCTGGCAGTACAGTTGGACATACACAGAGCATGTACACTACATTTTATCAGGGGTGTGTAAAGGCAAGTAATGCAGCATCACACAATGGATGCTTGAAGAAAATGACTGTTTATTCTCCACATGCTCGTTCAATGCATCCCTCCCTCCTCTCATTTTATGACCTAATCCCTGATTAATCTTGTTTTAATCTCGGTCTAGAGCACACTGGACACCGCTGACACAGAGGAGTTAAATTCTACAGAAGCAATGGAACACTTAAATGAGGGTTTTCACCAACTGAGGCCACACAGAAAAACAAAACACATGCACACAAGGGGCAATTATGGAACAAAGGAGGACAGTACTATATTTAAATGTCACCCAACTTGGAGTAAGCATGGAGCATGATGGGAGTTGCGTTGCCTCGGAGATTTAGGTTAAACCCCTCTGTTGACTGCTCTGTACCAATCTGCCTGCGTGAGCCTGCCCTCCAGCTCTCACTAGTTCCTGGCTTCCCTGCTCCAATTTCAGTAATTAAAATCTCACACTGAATATTGTTGAGTGCATCCACATCATCAAAACCTGTATTCCTTTCCTAAAACCGCCTATACTGTATATACCACCGCAATACAATACATGTAATTGTATTTGCTTTAATACAATCCAAATACTGATTCAGTGAAAATGCAAACATGACCTAATCTCACACATTCTGGCTATTTCTGGAGCTGAGTAAGCTGCGATCGACCAATGTCTATTTCTGGGCGCAGCGTCTGCCACCGTCTAAGCACACTCCCACTCAGCTGTCATTCTCGAAATGGTGTCAAGATAGGAAAGACCCAACAGATGTTATCCATGTACAATGGTCAGACTCTACATGAGGCACAAGGTGATTCTATTCTAACACATACAGTTTATATCTGTTATCCAGACACCGAGACCTTCTAGAACCCAGTACAAGTCAGTGCTGGTTAATACTCAAGTACAATTACTCCTTTACATGTATGTGATAGTTAATGTTTTAAATGTACTTCTGCAGCTGTTTTACAGAACACTTTTTACTCTTACTCAGCTACATCTGTGGTGAAAACCTGCACTTGTACTCGGTTACATTTTGCCACAGCTCAATGAGCAAAAAAGCTTGAAATAAAAAAAAAAATCAATCAGATGTACAAAATGAATGAAAATAATCAACCAATTTAACACAATGAATGAACTAAGCAATAATATGAACAAAAATATACATAATACATAATATACAATATATATATAATGGTGATAAACAAAAAAAAGTGTAACAAAATTATAAAAATGAGCATAAACTGAACAAAATACTCAACTAAATTCTAAAACACAAAACATAACAAGAATGAAAAACAAAAATGAAAAAAAGCAATAAAATAAGCAAAACTGATCAAAAATATTGAGTAAGTGATGCAAATGAACAAAGTAAGAAACAAAAGCTGAACAAAAAACAAAGTAAACAACAGAATGAGTAAAAGTGGACAAATAAAGCAGCAGTGGTGCTCCCCCCCATAATAATTTAAAAAACTGACAAAATAATCAACAAAATTAAGCAAGAATCAACAGAATAATCAAAGAAATAAACAAAATAAAATACCTGTTTGCAATATATTCTGCAATAACACATTCCATGTTATGAAGTTACTCAATACTTGAGCAGTTTTGTGTGGGATACATTTGTACTCGTACTCACACACTTATGTTTTTGAGTACTTCTACCTCTACTTGAGTCATTATCATTATACAGTAACAGTACTTATCTTTATAATAGCATTTATCCTGCTGCAACTTGAATTAAAGATCATATAAAACACGCAACACAAAACAGCATAGATATCTCTGAGGGTATGTTTTAAATTACACTCCATTAAGATTGTCATTTTTTGCACATACCTCCAAATCTGTGTCATGCAACTTCAAACATTCTCAAAGGTAATTAATGGCAATATGAGGCAACAAATTTGATGCTTTCTTTCAAAATAATGTCCCCGCCTTCTGTAATTTATTACGCTTCTTTGATAATAAATCTAATATAAAAGCTTTAGATATATTAGCCCTTGCTTGTGGTGGCAGAACATGCCTGGCATGTGATTTCAAAGCACATTTCCAATTAAATTTTAACTGGCAGTGTTCATAATTTAGTCATCAGCAATGAGTGTGTATGAGAGAGTAACACGGTTGCAGAGACATGTTCAAGCTGTCCTGATGGCATTGCTCCTGTGTGGAAACCGGAGCTCAGATGGCTGCAGCAACAATGTTATCCAGCACATACTTATATATGTGAGTCAACAGACCCCCCCGCGCCCCCTCTGTCACTGAAAAGTACATGTACTACTTTTACTACTTCTGCTGTCACTGTGAAATAATTGTTGATGTCTTGGAATTCATCCAACAGGCTTGTCCCAAAAGGGCAAAGTTCAGATAAGACTGGAAAAGGACATTGTGACATCTGATTTATCTTGTGATAAAATGTTTTACTGCAGAGAAAATCCAGAGTCAAATTTGCAGAAACTAAAAAAACCAAAAAAAAAAAAAAAAAAAAAACGGTAAAAAAAAGAGACGCAGCACAAAGTCGGTGAATGTCTTAACTGAAAATGAACCTAAAAAGGAGTAAATTAACAAAATGATGCAAATAATCAACAAAATAATCAATGAAATGACCAGAAATGAACAAAATAATCAATAAAATGAGGAAAAATATAATGAATAATCAAAAAATTAACAAAAATAAAGGAAATTAAGAAACATGAACAAAATATGATGAGAAGAACAAAATAATTATGAATCTGAGCAAAGTAAGCAGCAAAATGAGACGATTGTGAACAAAGTCAGACACAAAATGAGAAATAATTAACAAAAGTGAATAAGTAGTAACATGACAAAAACGTAAAGTAAGTAAGAAATAAAATGTAAAAAATAATAAAGAAATGAAAAAAAACATGACAAATGATGAGGCAAAATGAAGGAAATTTTAGGAAATCATCAGCAAACTGAAGAAAAATGAATATGGAATGAATATGGAAAATTAAGGAAAGGAGAACAAAATAATTACAAAAGTGAACAAAATAAGAGGTAAAATGAGAAGAACATGAACCAAGTAAGACACAAATGAGAAAAAAAAACTGAAGAAAATAATCAAGAAAATTAACAAAGTAAGACACAAAATTTTAAAAATGAACAAAATATGAAACAAAATGAAGGAAAGAGGGACAAAATAATAAAAAAATGGGACAAAATTGAAAAAAGTGGCAAAATAAGAAGAGCATGAACAAATGAAGGTACCATGATTTAAAATGAGCAAAATACTCAAGAAAATGAACAAAGACACAAAAAAAAAACATGAACACAATATGAAGCAAAATGAAGGAAAGAGGGACAAAATAATCAAAAAAGGGACAAAATTGAAAAAAGAGCATGAACATGTTAACATACCATGACTTAAAATAAGCAAAATAATCAAGAAAATGAACAAAGTAAGACACAAAATGGAGAAAAATGAACACAATTAGAAACAAAATGAAGAAAAGAGTAACAAAATAATCATAAAGCTGAAAAAAGTGAAAAAAACAAGTGTCAAAAATGTGAAGAACATGCACAAAGTACAGAATAAGATACAAAACGACTAAAAATGAATAATAATCAATAAAATGAAGAAACAGCATCGAAAATGATGAAATCATCATTAAATGGAGCAAAAATGAACAAAATCATAGAGAAAAACTATCAGATTAAGAAGCCAAATAAATCACACTGAAATAATCAAGAAAATAGGAAAAATCACGAGCAAACGCTTTAACACCGTCGTTCTTCGTTTCACTGCTCACATATGTAGGATTTTGTTTTTGTCGCCTCCTCCACTGTGTGATTCCTCCAGCGTCCAGTAACAGGGGTTTGGACGACGATGAAATGAGCTGAATTTCCTTTTGCTATCAATCCGAGCTGCCATTCACCATTAATTAAAAAAAAAAAAGTCCTCCAGCGATTCTGCTGCATTAAAGGCAAATGAGGCTGTTTAAACAGACGCTGACCTGCACGTAAAGGCATCCCGATGATGATGAGGATGAGGAGGATGATGATGCTCACGCTGACTTCAATAATAAATCAACAGCCGTATGTCTTTCCCTGATGGCAAAGAGCCCGGTGGAGCTCACTCACTCACTCACTCACTCACTCACTCACTCACTCACTCATTCACTCCTGGATACATCTAACGAGCAGGAACGCAGACAGAGGAGGCAGGTGTCAGAGTATCTACCTGTGTGGGGTGAGAGGCTTCCGAGGGGGTCAGTCACATCAGCCTGAATGTCTCTCCGCTGTTCCCATTGCGCCCCCTCCCTCCTCCCTCATCCCTCCTCCCTCCTCCCCGCCGTCAAGCGAACGTGAGGTTTGAGCGCTACCGAGTGCATATTTCAAAATAAAAGCCTCGTTTGTACACCACGCACGAGCAATAATCCCAAAATGTGGTTTCATCGGTTTCTGCAGGTGGGTGGGTAGTACTCAAGTACATTTACTCCTTCCCGTCTACTTCAGTACTTTTGACTCTTTCTCTACATTTATGATGTAAAAAACATACTCTTGCCCAGTTACATGTGGCCTCAGCTCAATGTGAGGGAAAAAAGCTTGAAATGATCAAATGACCAACTTAATTAAAAAACAAGCAAGATGTTAACAAAATGATAAACTAGGGCTGTCAATCGATTACAAATTTGAATCTGATTAATCACAGGGTCACTGTGGATTAATTTCGATTAATCACAATTAATACCCATTTGTTGTTTTTCACTTTGTGGGAGCAAAAACACTCATGACAGAAGGTGATATAGATACTCGACTAAAATTATTTATTTTACATTAAAATGTATATTTTATGTAAAATAAGTGGTATATGTATGTTTTTTTTCTAATTTAAACTTGTGTAACTAAAGGAAATTACACCTGCTTTGTAGAATTTAACAGAACCTCTGTAATGTTCTGCTGTTTTAACTTTTTTGCATTTGGTTCATTGTTTTCATCAGTAACTAATGTAATTTGTTTCAAAATGTGCAAAGATTTATACTTTTACATTTAATTTGACTTAGAAGCAGTAAATACTAAAGAAGTTGGCAGTGAGGTGGGTCACATGTAACATAAGATTTCATCACTTTTTCCTTATGAGTTGTTGACATTAATCACATTAACACATTAATCTCGTTAAAATTTTTATCCAATTAATCATGCAAATGATTTAATCCAGATTAACGCATCAATTTTGAAATGAAATGGATGAACGGACAAAAGTGATCACCAGAATGAACAAAATAAACAAAGGAGAAGAACAAAAACTGAACAAAACTACTAAATGAACATAAATTAACAAACTGGTAAAAAAAAAAAATTACAAAATTGATCAAAATAGTCAAGTAAACTAATGTATAAAATATAACAAGTGTAAATGAACGACATGAGCGTCAAAAGGAGCAAAAATTGAGAAAAAAATGAGCAAAAATCAACTATATGAGAAACATAATCAAGTAACTGAAAATATGAAATTCCCCATTATGAAGTTACTCACTACATAAGTAGATTTGTGTAACTGACATTGTGATTATAACATTATAAAGTAACTATACTTTTACTTGAGTATTGTCTCTGTGTATTCTACACAGAACTGCTCATCTCTCACAAACTGGCTCAATTTAGTTTATTTCATGAACAAATTGCTAATTTTCTTGATTGTTTTGTGTGTTTTCAAATCATACACTTTACTATTGTTAATAAAGTTGGTTAAATGTGTTCATTTTGTGATGTTATGTTATTATTTTCTCCTTTGTCTTGGTTATGTTGTTTGTTTCTGATCAGTTGGTTTATTATTTTGATCAATTTTTGCTCATTTTTAAAAATTATGTCACTGAATTTTCTTTTTTTCTTGATTATTTTGTTTATCTTCATTTTCATTACTTTTGTGGGTTAAATGTAATATTTTTTTGGTTTCTGATTAGCTGGTTTATAATTTTGATCAGTTTTGTTAAATAATATTATTATTTTGTCCGTTGTCTTGATTATTTTGTTGAGTTTATCTATATTTTAGGTAATTTTGTGGGTTATTTTGATTATTTTCATTCATTTCTGATCACTTAATTAATTATTTGGATCAGACTTTGTTCATTCATGTTAAATCATGAAGGTTTTGCTCATTTATTTTCATTTTTGTGGGTTATTTGATGATTTTGTACATGCATTTTCTTGATTATTTTGAATATTTCTGTAATGTTTTTTTTAAATTATTTGGCTATTGCTGGTGTATTTTAGTACTATTTCCTTCATTTTAATGGAAAACGTTAATTCCTTTACATTTAAATATATTTGACATTCAAATAGTAAAAGTATTTTAAAAAATTCTGTGTCAGATGCCAGATTTCTTTTTGGGGTCTTCCACCAAGAAATATTGGTATACTGGGGAAAAATAAATTCTTCTTTCCAATCAGTTTGTATCTCTTGTCAAATACAGACACCAGTCCCCGAACAACAGAGTAAATCAAATTATAACACAATACAAACAAGCTTATGTGAACCAACAGGAACCAGAAACTAAAAGCCAAAGTAGATTAGAATGGTTTGAGGCCCTAAAAGAGAATATGACTTGGCAGAAGAGCAGTCTACTTTCAGAGATAAAAAGCAGAGACAGAGCTGAACCAGTGGCCACAGACTGAAAAAGAGGACACAAGAAATCATCGCAAACAAAAGAAGATGTGGTCATGTTGGATGAGAGACACATTTTTCCAAGAAAAGGTACAAAAAAATTAAACGAAACAGTAAACTTCTACGGTATTTAACTGTATGCAGCTGTATGCTTCACTCACTTCTCCAAATTCGAAAAACTTCTTCTGGGTCTCTGCTTTGCACATAGCAACCTTTTTGTTCATTTTTGTATTATTTTGTACATTCATGTTATTTTGTTCATTTTCAAAATAATTTCATCAATTATTTTGTAATTTTGTGTGTCAATTAAGCTATTCTTGTTCATTTATGAGGTTATTGGTTATTTTTGATCATTTATGCCAATATCAAATTATTATCTTATTCCTTTTATGTTCAGTTTTGTGCATTATGTTGCTTATTTAGTTTAGATTTGCTCCTTTTTATGATGATTCTAACCATTTTTCTTAATTTCTGTGAGGATTTTCAGTCATCCGGTTGATGGTATCCAAGGCGTGTGGCTCTTCAGAACTGAAGAAGCTTCCTGGATAGGTAGCGAAATGTCTTCAAACCAAATTTCCAGTCCAGTCAACAGGAGGAAAAGCATACACATTGATTTCTGTTCATTTTGTGAATTTTTTTGCTCACAAAATGAACAGAAATGAATTGTTGATTATTATCTTTGTTTTTAATTTTCTTCATCATTTTTGTGTATTTTTGCCAATTTTGCTCCTTATTTTGTCTGTTTTTGCTGTAATTTTTTGTTTTTATCCATTTTTACTGTCCTTATAAACTGATGCAGGTCACGGGAACATGGAAAATGAAGTGGGTGACTCTCAGAATTTTCCAGTAGGATCCAGTTGTTGTGAGGGTTGTGTCAGGAAGGGCATCTGACGTATAAAACCTATGCCAGATCAAACATGTGAATCATTGGTATTTCACTGAGGGGAGCATCCGAAAGGAGAAGAAGAAGAAGAAGGAGATCCAGAGATATCTGACTAAAAATATTCCTCTCAGTGCTGACAAAAAACCTATGCTGTTGTCCTGAGGGACAATGAATGACTTCGACTCACACATTAATATGTGCAGATTCAGTATAATAATCCTTCTGGTGTTGTTTGTCATCATCAGATTATTCCAAATGTATGTATGTGTTACTAGCCACTGAGGTGATTTTTTAAATTATCATTACCCAAACACTAATTAATTCTTTATTAGATTTGTAAATGCAAACAATTCATGGATGTTTTGCCTGAGTCATGGCTTATGCTTGCACATAAGAAAAGCTTGATGACTTTCCAGGTCACATTCATGACAAATGTTGACTTTGCACCACTAAGACCCCATTTAGACCTGGTATTAAAATCTGAACTGTATCCAGATACAATACAAGAGAGCAGAAAACACATGTTAATGCAATGTGATCACACAGTGATCAGATCTTGCTGACCACCTCTGTATGTGATCTGACTCACATTGTTTCCAATTAAAATGACAGTCAAATCATTTGTACTGTAATTTGCCACTATTTTAAGTGACACACAGCTTTTACACAACAGGTCAGACATCCAGATATCATCCACATAATGAGAACACCTTTATAATATCAGGGGTGAATACAAATATGATCTGTATCTCCATAATATAATTCCTTTTTCTTGAAACTCCTTATTTTTGATATCTTTCCATTTTTTTGTTGCTGATATACACTACATGGCAGTCCTGTGTGCCTTTGTTTTCCACAAAGTAAAAACTCTATAATAAGTTGAAAGTGGGTGAAATTGGCTTGCAGAAACCTTGGGGACCTTAGAAAACTCCTGCATGTCACAGAGGTCTAATTATTTCCAAAGCTGCATAAGTGTTTTTGATGCTTTGGTAACGTTGTTTCTTGAAGCTTTCTCCCAATAAAGGCCCCTTTGAATTTCGGTCAGAGACAGAGAACAGCTATCTTTTTGTGATGAAGGCACGGGCTCTAGCCACAGCATCTGGCTGTGAATTACACTATTCAAATGACACATGTGCTCAATATGGCCAAAGTGGCTGCTTCCATAAGTGTTTGCTCTGGGAAAAAGT
>JAQQAE010005134.1:0-17953 GCA_029823295.1 Pseudamia nigra | reverse complement strand
ACAAACATGAACAAAAATGATGAAAAAAATTAAAAGTATTCAAGAAAATAATGAAAAACTAAGAAAATGAACAAAATGAAAAGAAATAATTGAGGAATTAATGAAAATAAACAAAATATTCAAAAAAAATGAACAAAAATAATTAATAAACAAAAATGAACAAATTAATAAATGTGAAAATGAGCAATTTAAGGAACAACATAAAGTCAGCAAAATAATCAAGACAAACATGAACAAAAATGATGAAAAAAATTAAAAGTATTCAAGAAAATAATGAAAAACTAAGAAAATGAACAAAATAATCAAGATAAACATGAACAAAGTGATAATATAGGAACAAAATTAAGAACGTGATGATATATGAAAAAATAGATAAAAAAATTAAACAAAACAGTGAACAAATATGAACAAACTAATAAAATAGGAACTGAAATTAAGTAACAAAGAACAAAACTTCAAGAATGAACAAAAAATAGTCAAGTAAATAACCCACTGCAAATAAAAAGTGACCAAAATAATCTGGGAACTTTATCACAAATTAAAAAAATAGTCAATGAAAGAAACGAAAATGTAAATATAACAAACTAAATACTCAAGGAAAACGATAAAATGGTCACACAATGAACAAAAATAAAGAAAAAGTGGACAAAATAATCCCAAAATGCATCACAAAGTAACATGTCCAAGAAATTATATAACAAAGAAGATATTCACAAAATAAACAAAAAACAAAGAAAAAGTGAGCAAAATAATCCAGAAAGCAATCAAAAGTTAACAAAATATTCAGGAAAATTGAGAGAAATTATAATTCTCAACAAAAATAAAAAATGAATAATGAAATGTTTGACTCAATACAAATCCTCCATGACCTGTTCTAGGTCTAGGTTGACAATTTTAAAAAAACACTCATTTAATACATGTAGTGAAGAAACGTTACATTCTTATTGACACGTTTTGATGCTTTGTTGTAGTTTTTCTGCTGTATCTCAATAAAAAGCTGGAGTAAAACCAGTTTTTACCCAAAAACATCATCTACTTAGGCTTTAGAGAAGATATTTTGTATGAGTCATGAGGTGTAATTTATGTTCCATTGTTTGTGCAATATGAGTAAAACGATGAATCACCACCTGATCCACCTGTACTGATGACACGTCGGTTTCTGTCTGAGGCAACAGCATCTCCTGAACACATTCCACAAAGCAGCGGCTTTATTAAATGCATCAGATTTTCATACACGTCCTTCAACGACGCAGTGACACCAAAACTAAAACCATACCTAACATTTCACTTTTTCTTTTTTAGATATTTTTCCTTCTATTGCCCTGTTTATTTTCTTTGAATTCATTGTACATTTTGTTAATTTATCCTGATTATTTTTGGTCATTTTTTTTTCTCGTCATGTGATTATTTTGAGGATTTCTATCCATTTTGTCGCTTTTTTGGCTTTTGTTGGCTTCTTTGTTCAGTGTCCTGATGAATTTGATTACTTTTGTTCATTTTGTTGGGTAGTCTATTTATTTATGTTTTTTCTGATGTTTTCTTAATAAATTTTGGCCAAACTAGGTCAAAACCTGAATTTCTTTTTATCCATTCACAAGTGGACTTGCTGGTGTGTTTCAGATCATTGTCCTGCTGCATAAGTCAATTGGTTACGAACTGATGGTCTGACATTTTCCTTCAGGATTTTCTGGTGCAGAGCAGTGTAACTGTCTTTTGAGTTTTATGTGCGTCATACCTGCTCAGGGACTGCAGTTGAAAATGAGCCAATTGGCTAAATTAGCACATTTACAGAATTGTTGATTTATGTGCACTGTCCCTGTGATCTTGAACCATTAAATAAATACAGTACATCAATTCACAGTTTCATCCAAGTCTCAAATCAGAAAAGCAGAACAGGTAGGGTTTTATTAGCATTTTTCCCTAAATAAATAAAATGATCAGTTAAACACTTTGACCAGTATTAAAATTTGTTTGATGATCTGAAATATTTAAGTGACAAATATACAAAAAAAAAAAAAAAAGGAATCAGGAGGGGACAAATTCTTACAATGTAAAGCACTGTAGATCACTCAATATCAGGGCATACTGTATACGTCATTTCTATTTCTGTAATCAGACAAGTAAGTTCTCTTCCACACAGTCCTATCACTTCTCCACTACAAAACACACTTTAAAATAGATTTCTGTGCATTAGTTAAAAAGCTGAACATTTCTGATCACGGATAAATAAATTAGTTACATATATTAAACTTTATTTCTGGACATTTTATAGCTACTTATCATCTAATTCCTGGGCAATTTAATTGTTTTTCACAATCCATGCATATCCACCCATCCATCCATGCATGAAAAGACGACACACTGATATGGAACTTGTGAGTTTATTGATGTGTACCCCCCTCCCCCAGTATCCATAAATCTGTTTCCATTGGTGTCAATCAAATGTTTTTTTTTTTTTTTTAATCACTAATATGCATATTATATTAGTTCCCTTCCCACAATCAAGCAGGCAGTTACAAGATTGAAGCCGTTTTGGGTGCATAGTGAGACAGTCACATACAGAGATACTGTCACAGGAAGAGAAAAAATAGAAAACAAGGAAACAAACTTAAAAATATATATAATATCATTTCATATAAGAACAATGCACACCACAGGAAATCCTCCGGAAAAAAGCCATGATTGCAACATCAACTATACAGGCATACAAAGACAATACTAAGAGAGAGAGAAAAGGTTTGTAAGATTCATTTTACTTGTTTGTGTCATTCTCCACCTGTAAAAATACACAAGTTAGCGTTTCTTTAGAAACCAGCTCTCCAAGCCTGATCTTTCTGTGCGTATGTCTGCACAGCCCTCCAGCTCCACGGTGTCACCGAGTGGCTTTGATCCAAACAAAGCCTTTTTATTCCCACATCTCATACACAATGCAAACATGTTAAAACTTCTCCTGAAACTTGGCTCCAAAGTGGCTCACGATAAGTGTGTTGTACATTTCAAATTTGGGGAAAGTTGAACTCTTCGACACGTTACCACAGAATTTGCCAGTCTCTTTTCTATATAAAAATTTTCTGTTTTTTAAAGGTTTGTTCTTAGAATAACCTGGGGGAAAAAAGTCTCATATTATACTTTTATGACATTTGTGTTGGGAGTCTGGTTTGGCGCCTGACATTTGCGGTCTCCATTTCTAAGCTAACTAGCTAGCTCGCTAGTGCTGCTTATTAACTTTAGCCAACTCATTTTCCAAGCTGATAATATGAAGGTTTTTGTCTTCTTCCTGCTCCATCTCTGGTCATGGAATGCATATAAATAATTTGAGTTAAAATTAATGTGTTGTTTCTAGAATTTAAACACTGAAGTGAGTACAATAAATAAAACTAACACTAAGCTAATTGTTGCTAATGTTGTACATTGTCGCTAACCACCTCAAGCAATCTCAATTTCACATCTAATAAACCTTTTAAAATACTTTTTACAGCTCATTTTCTTGTCATGGAATGTGTAACTGGTCTTGGGAACAAAGTATTTGTTTATCAAGCTGTTTTAAGAATGTACATGCTAAAATAAATGAAATAAATTGAATGGCAGCTAGCAGTGCACAGCGTCTAAGGTAACTAAATTTTTTAAGCTAAATCTAGCTACTGTTTCACATGATTATTTCTAAAATCAGGCACTAAAGAACCTTGGTGAAGACTGTTCATTATTATTTATTAAGTTGTCTTAACAATTTACACGCCAAAATAAGTAAAATAAAATGGATGGCAGCTAGTGTTGCTCATTATTGCAGCTAACTCAAGCTAACTGAATTTTTAAGCTAACACTAGTTTCTGTTTCACATATTTGCTTCTAAATAGAGGCGTTAAAGAACTTTGGGGTGAAGATTATTCGTTTATCGAGTTGTCTTAAATATTTCCATGCTAAAAAAGTTAAATAAAATTAATGGCAGCTAGTATTGGTCATCATTACAGCTAACTCGAGCGCACTTATTTTCTAAGCTAATGCTAACTACTGTTTCACATATTTGCTTCAAAAGAGAGGCATTAAAGAAAAAAATTAGGATTTTTCTGGACAATCCAATCGGAATCCTCTACACTAAAATCAGAATAAAGGCCGTTATAGATGATGGGAGAAGAGACAGTGATTGGCATAAAAATGGAGTTGGCAAAAGGTCACCAACCGTAGCTCAAAACAGACTCCTGAATTAACTTCACATTAGCAAACACTAATCTTGCACAGCAAAAGCGTAATTGTGCAAAAATGAACAGAGCATCAATTATTTTTTTGCATCTCCGTACCGACTATCGGACACTTTCAGGCTTGACGACCAGCACAGCCAACAAATGCTATACGACGTTTTTGGCGTGCCATCCCCAAATGTTTGTCAAATAAGTGTTTTTCATTCAGATCGAACCCTTCCCACCAACACTGTTCAAGAAAAAATATCCGTTTCTGGAGTGGCACTGCCCACAATCAATTCCAAGCTGCAGGTGAATACACCCTTCCACAATACATTCATCAGTGTACCACATTTGAATACACAGTACTCTCATCTCTTTATATCGATTTGCTGACAAATGGTGACTGGTGTGTCGAAGGGCATGGTCACATTCATTTATTGAGATTCAGGGGAGTGTAAAGTGTTTGAGCTGGGGGCCTGTGCACACCGTTTTTTCCCTCATGTGTGCCTGCAAACACCACTCATGTATGTCCACCAAGCTAGAAACCCTAAACCAACCAATCATAGCCTCATCCCTGGGAAAAAGGTGAATTAAAAACATCTACTCTTATATATATATTTGTACTGTATATGTATATTCATCTGTTATTATAACAAAGAACAGAAAGTAATTCATGATTTCAATTGTTCTCTCTTGTTTCACTATACATTTTAATTGGTACAAAGAACCTTCATATACAAGCAATCTACTGAGAGGAAAAAAGAAAAAAAAAAAAACGGATTTTTGAGGAAACCATCACAAACTGCATCAGTGACACCTGATGGAGAACAAAAACATTTCAGTGTCTGGTATGCTGTTGATGACGGCTGCTCAAACGCAAGTAAAATTTGCTTGATTTGCCTTTCACTTTCAAAAAAGAAAATGCCTGAAGAAATGTTATACATCTTGATCTGAGATAGCTGTATTGATAATTACAGAGAAATCTGCAGAATCACATTTTCCATAATGCAAAATGGCAGATACATCACCTTTTCAAAAGAAACATGATCAAAAAGAGCTCTATAATACAATGGTAGCAGTAGTAGAAGTAGTAGCATTATTTAAGGATTGTTTTGAACAAACCAGTAAATGGAGTTTGGATGTAATGAAACGATTTTAACAATAGCATCATATGTTATTGGTCAGTAGTATGTTCCCCCTCTGCTGTTGTCCTCTGGCAGACTCCACAGTGCCCCCTGTAGGCTCTCGTTAGATCTGCATTTGCTCCAGGTATTTGTAGGTGGGGTTTTCATAGCCGTGGTTCTGCATCTTGCTGAGGTGGCGTTCCTCTGGCGTCAGCATGGGATCGACCTGTGGAAACAGACAGAGGGCACCTGTCACACACTGACAACATGCTGCGTGTGTCATATGCAAATCCTGCTGGGACAATAATCGAATTTGGTTTACATTTACCTCTGCTTCATTTACATATGCCACAATAATTTAATGTAAACCTCATGCATAATATAATAAGACTGCAGTTCAGTAACAGCACATGTTACAATACCAAGCTTTACCGCCGGACCCACAAGCATCAGGTTTCAACTCTACAGCTAATTTCCTCAACCAGGAAAACTGCAGAGGACTGATTTTTTATTTTTAAGAATTATTTACTTAACCTTATTTTTTTTCCAGACAAAACAGTAAGAACAGAAGACACTTGTGGGAAGAGGGATAAAACATAAAAATAACATAAAGCACATTAAACCATAACAAGCATGTAAAACAATGTCATTACATTGCCATTACAACACATAATTCCATATTTCTTTTTATGGTGTCAGCCAGCCCAGTGACTAACTAGTGTGTTGAAACATCACTTGTTGACTGCACGTGTTAACATTATCAGGTGCATAAACGTTCTCGATGGTGGTGTGGGTGTTGTTTTCAGTAAGTTTGTATTAGCTTGGTGAATTTCACCTTTGGCTTAAAAAAAAATCCAAGATGGCTATGGCTGCCTTTTTTATATAGGCTGCAGTCTCCACAGCAATACCTGAACAGCAGACTTACCTCCACAATGCCATGGCTGATGGTGCTGAGTTGCCTCCTACTCAGCAGTACCACACCGAGCGCTCCCACAGACACTACGATCGCTACAATCACCGACGAGTAAATCAGAGCATTGCTCCCGAAGCTGAAGTCCTCTCCCAGGGGGCGGTAGGTCTAATGGGAAGAACGGTCGAAAGGGAGACAGAGGGAAGCAGTGAGGACACAAGACAAACAAAGCTGACCATGGCTGGACCAGGATTTGAGCAGCATATCATGTCCACATCTTAAAGAATATGGGTTTTTTTTTGGATGCACAGGTATTATATCATGTATTGATCTTCTAGACCCTTCTCAGAAATTGAACTTCTTTGGAATCCTAATAACTCTTTATTCTCATATTTTTCTATAAAAACCAAAGCAACAAAGGACCGTGTCTCTTTTGGCAGAATATTTCTAAGAATAATGAATAATGTTCACATGCATGAAATGTGTCTCAGTGGAACATGTATAATATTTAACTAGTCACCTTTGACATAACCAGTCACCTACACTCATCTCCACGATGTCACGTGGCACATGTGACACACACTAATCATATGCAGACAGCCACTGGGGAATTCTGTTCTACTCATTTTCACACATAAACTGAGCGTGCTCAGTTTGCGTGGATTTACATTCATCATATGAACTGACATTGTCCAATGTGTAACATTCAGATACATTCACATAACAAACATGCACCCATGCAGAAATAACTGAAACATATTGAACAGAAAACTTTTAAAACCAACAGAGGGGGGGATTTGGGGTCTGCTAAAATGCTGTTGTTTTATTTTTCAGATTTCAGCTAGTACCTCTGCACACTCCCACACTCCCTCCTTCTTCCATCTTTTCCCCCACTACTGGTAGTAGCTACAGTTCCCCAGAGAGCCCTGTGGAGGGCGCCGCTGTACTCACCAGCTCATCATCATGCATAACGCTGACTGTCTCTGCACTGTAAACCACTTCTTTAACATCCAGAGACTCATCAATCACCTGTCAACACAGACAGGGGAGCCCAGGTTACACTCGCCACAATGTGTGTGCATGTGTGTGTGAGTGTGTGTGAGAGAGAGAAACAGAGAGAGAGAGAGAGACAGTTAAAGTGAGAATGAAGAGAGATAGGCAGGCGGACAGCGAGAAGATATGAAGTGCAGTGCAGTGAACGGTCAGAATTCTTTGTATTTGTGCGATGATAGACTTGGGGCTGTCTTGTACAAACTGGAAGGAGAGAGGGGGGGGTTTGCAAGCATCAACAGACTCTGGTCGAGGCACACAGTTAACATGTCTTTCTAAACAGACCGGCAGCCACTCATTACTGAGAGCTCTAACCTGAAGAAGAAGCAGCACTGTGAGTGGTGGTGAGTGTGTCCAGGAGGCAGAAACAAAATCTGCTGTTTGTAGAGACAGAGCAGTCCGGAGTCTTTTAATGTTGGTTTTTTTTTTTTGTGAAAAATAATCACAGAGGAGACATTTCAAATGGATTCTAAACTACAGATTTGCTCTGTCTTGGAAAACATAGCAATAAAAAAAGAAAAAAAAAGAAACACGCATGCACACACAAATTCACGGTTTGCGTTGGATTAGCATGCATACACGTGCAGCAGCCGGGTTAAAATCCATGAGTAGGGATGGAGCGTCCAGCAACAGAAAGAAGTGTCATGCAATGACTGCAGAACAAAGCATGGGGTTGATTTGAACGAGAACTGGAAAAGCCAAAGGGAGCCCAGTGTGGCAGAGATGAAACTATAACAACATAGTTGCAGGGATAATCAGACTCATTAAAAGCTGAACTTCAGAGAGCTATGTGAAAGCATCGTGTACTAATTATATTCAATCATTGCGCAAGAGCCTTGGACTGAAATGAAAATCATTTACACCATTTAGACGAGTAGTTCCCAAACATTTTCAGCTCAAAGCCCAGAAGAGAATCTTTGTGGGATCCAATGGCATTTACAACAGTTAATAAAAAAAAAAAAAAACATACATTGAAGTAAAAGAAATAAAATGAAAAAATGAACTAAGATAAATAAAAAAAAAAAATAAAAAGGAAGTAAATATTCAACAAAATGTATACAAAAATGAACAAAATAATCGAGAAAATTAAGTGTAGTGAACAAAATAATCATAAAAAAAAAAGAGTGAATGAATCAAAAGGGTCTCAGCCTGGGAAGGAGACTTCATTTACTGTCATTTCTCCTTTGTTGTGCTTTAACACCGCTGCTCTCAGTTCATGTGCTAATAAGCGAGTCGGAAATCAAAATGCTTAGAGGAGAGGCAGGCTGATCGATCCTCTTACCACATTGTTGCTGATCTTGGGTTTGCTGTTGATGACTCTCTCTTCGGCGCCGATCAGACCGTCTAATCCCGACATGGCGGAGCCTGCAGGAGGTGAAGGAGCACAGTCAATGACAGCAGAAGACGAACGAATAAACCAGCAAACAAACAGGGATGGTGGCGTTGATGGCAGACAGTGGCACGCCGATAGCTGGCTCACAACCGTCGACTGAGTGTAAACTGGTGACAACAAAGGCCTTTCTTCCTTTCAACATAGTGAGACCTCTGTGAAAACAACATGACACTGACAATGGGCCTCTCAAAGATGCGGTGTGTATGTAGTGGAGATGGCTCCGCAAACACCCAGTCACAACACTGTTTCCAATACAGTCGATTCACTGTGTAAAATGCAAATAGGGATGATGATCTACAAACAAAAAAAAATTATCAAAATGTGAAATTCTTTATGATAATCATACAGACGGTCTTGATAGAGCTCAGTGTGATGGTACGGGGTTGGATTAGTGACCTGCACATCTGTGGAAGCAACATGAATGCTGAAATATGTGAAGTATGACTATTAAACCATGAGACTGTGCTGATGACGATAAAACCACGTGGTTCACAGTCACACTGAGTCTTATATATTAAAAGGTTGTTCATTCACACAAAACGGCTGTAAGTTTACAATATATGACGTCATTAGTTTCACTGCTAGATACTGATTCAAGTGCATGTGTTTTTACCAAGGCATCAGAACATCCTTCGACAGTCTAAAGAAAGAAACCACAACTGAAGAAAGATGGCTTCATTCTTCACCAAGACAATGCTCCAGCTCGCACTGTGCCCTCGGTAAAGCTCGATCCCCCTCCCTATTCACCTGATATAGCAGACTTTCCTGAGATCAAATCTGTGTCTGAAGGAGCTCGTTTTCAGACTGTCAGAGGTTAAGAACGAACTACTCCACTGCTTTGAGCAGTGGAAGACCTGAATGCAGCAATGTGTTGATGCAGAAGGAGGCGACTGAAGGAGAATACACTGAAACATGTTTTTGCTCAATATAAAAGGATTACAGCATTACGTTTTTTAATTGCAATACCTCATACACATTTTGAAGCAACATATGACTATGTATTTTTATTTCAGCAGGAACCACACTGTGCATGTAATCCAGTCGAATGGCTCTGGAGTAAGAGTCCCGGTGTTAAACTGTCCTTCCTGCAGACTTGCATTTTGTGTCACTTTAGTCTCACACTGTAACTAGAGTCAAGCTTAGTCAAGCAGTTATGCAAAATATTATTAATATGTCAATTTGACTATCAATAAGTTTTTCTGCATAATTCTCCTGCAATCCGTTTACCTCAAGCCTGTTCTATTTCATACATGATGTGCTGGCCCATGATGCTCACTTTAGTCACTGCTCAAGTCTCTTAACACAGGCATCAAAATGAAAATCTTTAGTTAGTGGAACTGCTAAATCAGGGGTCTGCAACCTGTGGCTCCAGGGCCACATGTGGCTTTTTAGCTCCTCCCTGGTGGCTGCTGCGGTGTTGTCCAGTGGAGGAAGTAACATACTAAATTGAATTCAACAAAATTAGCGCTAAATCAACAAAAAGAAGAAAAAAAAAAAAAAATCGCCCAAATAGTAAACCAAACGGTATCTGCAGTGAGGCGGACTTTGCATCGGTCCATCGTGGTGAAGAAGGAGCTGAGCCAAAAGGCAAAGCTCTCAATTTACCGGTCGATCTACGTTCCTACCCTCACCTATGGTCATGAACTTTGGGTTGTGAGTAAAAAGGACAAGATCCAGGATACAAGCGGCCGAAACGAGTGTCTTCCACAGGGTGGCTGGGCTCTGTCTTAGAGGGTAGGGTGAGAAGCTCAGTCATCCAAGAGGGGCTCAGAGAAGAGCCGCTGCTGCTCTGCCACATCAAGAGGAGCCAGATATGGTGGCTTGGGCAATCTGGTCCGGATGTCTCCTGGACGACGGTAGAAGATGGATGGATGGTAAACCAAAACTAAGACAAATCTGAAGAAAATCATCCAAAAAATAGCAAAATAATCAAGAAAATAAGCGAAATTCAACATTACAATGAATACAATGAACAAAACAATGATAAAATGAACCACAAAATAAACAATATGGAATAAAATAATCAATCCAATAAACATAAACGAGAAAATGAACAAAAATGATATTAACAAAATGAACAAGCTTAAGGCAAACGTAAAGAAAATAATCCAGAAAATGCATAAAATGATGAGGAAAACTGATTAAAATGTACAAACATGACTAAGATGGTGAGTTCACTGAATAAAAAATGAGCACATATGAACCAAATAATCATCAAAATAAAAAACTAAACAAGAAATTACAGGACAGTCACGTAAATAAAGTCAACGAAGATAAAATAAGCAAAAATAATGAAAAGAAAACTTACATAAAGCTAAACTAAATTTAAAAAAATGAAAGAAATAATGAGAAAAACGTTTCACAAAAAATTAATAAAATAAAACAAAACATGAAAAAGGAACAACGGTGATTCAGACAGTGACAAAATAACAAAAAAAAGGAACAAAAATTTAAACAAAATGGACAAAAATGAATAAAATAAGAAATCGTTTAACGCTTTTCATCATATGTCACGTGGTTCATAAAGGGTTCAGGTATTTCTGTGGCTCCAGACACATTTGTTTTTGTCTTTCTGCCCTTGTCTTGTAAAAGTTGCAAACCCCCGCGCTGTACCCTCAAGAGGTGTGTCCCAGGCCTTTAAAAAAAAAAAAAAAAAAAAAAAAAAAAAAACAAATTTAATAATCTATATTTAAATAAACCAATAGGAATCACGGTTTATTTTGTACGCCTTCATCACATCCAAGTCCAATTTCAACCTAATCTGGAGTGAATATTGTTCCTGGATTGAACGTAACGTGTAGAAAAGGCGGCGCCTGGGTGCATCCATCTCCGAAGATCACACACGACAAGTCTGGTGAGATGGAAGCAACGGAAACGGAACGGAATGATGGAATAAAATGAGGAGGACGTAATAAGAAGAAACAGACGGAGAGGGGAGGTGGTAATGTTCATACTGATTTGCACATTTACGGTGACCATGTTCAGTATATTTTTGAGTTTAAAATGGTGTAAGACGTGACATTAAAGTTTACTTTGCACACTAACAACTTCCAGAGACATCCCTTCAAGTCTTACATTCGACAAATCTGCAGAGAGAGAACCGGTACTGGTTCACCGAATCAGTATTTCTGTAGTTTCTTTAATTAACACAATATCTGAATTTCTGCTCTAGAAAAGAAAGTCTAATTTTCTACCTATGCTCTGTGGGAGTTTTAATGATCGTTTCTCTGGAAACCTCACTTGATAAATGATAGTTTTTGTGGTTCTGCCCTTCAACGTCCATGATTCCTGCAGCTTTGTCTAATGGTGTAAGTAACACATTATAATAAATCAAAATGAACAACACACACACTCAAAAAAGGTAAAAATGAACCAAGATGACGACAAAACTGAAAAAAAAAAAAATCACAAAATACACATGAAGTCAATAAAATCAAGAAAAAATGAATTAAATAATGAACAAAAATTAAGACGAAACTGAAAAACTGAGCCATTAAATTCAAGAAAAGAAACAAGATTAAATAATAAAATAAATAAAATGATCAAAATTAAACAAAACTAATACAATAAACACAATTGAACAAAAATAATCAAGTAGATGGGGAAAAATAAGAAAATCAACAAAAATCAGTAAAATAATGAACACAAAAAGTAAGAAAATGCACAAAAATCACACAAAAAAAATTAACAAAATGAGGGAAAAATGAACTAAATAATGAACAAGGGAGATAAAACTGATAAACTGAACAAAATATTCAAGAAAATAAACAAGATTAAATAATAAAACAAATAAAATGATCAAAAACAACCAATCCAATAAACAACACTGAACAAAATGATCAACTAAACAAGAAAAAATAAGAAAATGAAAAAAAGAATCTGTAAAATAATGAACAAGACAAAATTGAGCAAATTAAACATTAAAGTAAATACTGAACACGAACAAAATAATTGGTAAAATGAACAAAAATGTACAAAATGACAATATGTCAAAAATAACTGAAGCTCTGTGAATGTAAATTAACAAAACAATGAAGAAAAACAAACAATATAAAAAACAATTTTTTTTTAAAAAAGGTACAAAATACTGGGTAAATTAACAAAAATAAGAGAGTGAAGAGAAAACGCAATATATAACAGATTCACACAGAACTGAACAAATTAATCTACAAAATTGACAAAAATTAACCAAATAATAAAAGTATTTCATGAATAAAATAAAATAAGACGGTATCCAAATAAACTGTGAAATTAACAGCAAGGAAAAAAATGACATTAAGAAAATAAATCAACAAAATGTATGAAATTTAAGAAAAAAAAGACCAAATTAAAGATCAAATCCAAACACATTCATGTACAGTACCATGTTGTACATAAAGGGCTTTTTGTTGCTACGCTTGACTCCTATTTCTTTCTTCTTTCTGTAAAAAGTGGCTCTTTAGACAATAAAGCTTGCAGGCCCTTGGTTTGGATAAAAACTGGGCTTCAGTGTCAGATGTAGATGTGAAGCAGCTGCTTCTCAAATAAGGCGTAGGGTCTATTAATACACACACCAGATATGTCATGAATAAATGACGAGCCCAGGAGGGCGACGCCGTCAGACCAGTGTACTGAACAATACAGTCCAGCAGACACAAGGACAATTGTCTGCCGCTGCCATTAGAGCGACTGGCTCTGCATAAGACGAGGAACAATTTGGCTGTGTTTGAAAAATCTGCAGTTTGTCAAAAACACCTGGACGTAAACTGACCTGGAAAAATTCTGCAGTATGCTGCTGGTCTGCTCGACATACTGCATCCCACAATGCATCGCAATTTGTCCCTTTTCTTCATCATCATCTCATGTTCAGAGTAATTAGTGTATTATCGTCTGCTGCAGGAATTTGGACCAGAGTTCATTATCTAAAGACAACAACTATGAAGAAACACCTGACGACATGAAATCACCATCACTGTGGGCGAGATGAGTGTCTACACACGTGATACATACTGTACAGTGCAACTTAAAGTGTGGGAGGTTTTCATGCAGATGATAATTTGCAGTGAAAAATAGCATGTTTTTACAGTTTGACATGTTAATGAGCAGCTGAGGCTAAAGTGAGACACACACCAGCAGCCAACGTGAACAACTTAATTTATATATCAAACCATCTGACTGTTTCCTTTTTTAAAACGGGAGCTTTTCAGACATCTGCATCAGCCAACAGGAAACTTTACATAGTGCATTAACGTTCACATATGACATGATGCACGGCATACTGCTGCTGAAAGTGGCGTGTAGCAGATAGCATGTGCAGCATGCTATCAGCTGCAGGTAGCAGCACATGCAGCAGGTTGCAAGTAGCACGTACCTGCTATTTAATACTTGCTACCTGCTACTTGCTGCACACTGCTTCTACCTGATGTTTTTAGCAGCAGTAAGCTGTACAGTAGGTCGCATGTAAAGGTCACATGACCACGTTTTCACCATGGAAACTGTTACCTGTCAGCTGATGCAGATGTTTACATAAGGTTACATAGCTTTAAAAAAGCAAAACACCATCAAATGGTTGTACCGGGTGACCATATTTTGATTACTGAAAACCAGGATGCCTTATAATTTCAGTACATTCAAAGTATGCCTCCTCTGAATGGATAGAAAACGGTTATAGTACCAGATGCGGTCTATATTATTCCATAACCAAAGACACAAAAAAAGGACTTGTCCTGGGAAAACAGGATGTTTGATCCCCCTAATATATACATTAAATTGTTCATATTAGCTGCTGGTGTTTGTTTGACTTTAGCCTCAGCTGCTTTGTGGCTTGTCTGAACACATCACACTGCAACAACATATTTCCCACTGTGAATAATCATCTGTGTTTAAATATAGCCACACTATACCAGTGGTACGTATGACGTGTAGACACTCGTCTCCTCCACAGTCCAGCTGATTTCATCTACATGTCCTCAGGTGCTTGTCCATGTTTGTTGTGTTTAAATAGTGAACTCTTGTCTAAACTCCTGCAGCAGACGATAATGCACTAATTACACCGATTATGGACCAACATTAGATGAGGAAGAAGATAAGTGATTGATCATAATGTATTGTGGGATGCAGTATTTTGAGCAGACAGCTCAATAACATATTGCAGATTTGTCAAGGTTTTTCACCTGCTACTTGGTATTTTTGTCTCCAGTGTACCAGCTGTCAGTCATTTCACACACAACCTGTGTTTGCAGCGTCACTCAGCGGGAGTAATATCAGGAGTGATCACATGATGCCGTGTGGTGCAGACAGAGTCACTGAGCCACAGAATCAAGTTGTACATTGGGGATACGGGATGAAATCTATGGCACCGTTTAGCCGTTGGTCAATATCAGTAAATTAACCATTAGGCCGACAGAGTGATCATCAAGTCATTATGAAGCAGATGGAGCAAACACTTGCTGGCCTGGGCTTTTCTATTTGGATTTGATGAGCTCGACATTGTGGACATGGATGGATGGTTAATTTTCTAATGACATTTATGGATGGATTATAAACTATACAAGTCAAAATAATGAGTTAATGTTTTGCATTTCTGAGAACTATTGTCTTTAAGGTTTTTGGAAAAGATTCTTATTGTTCTGAGGTTTTACACCAACTTATTTTGAAAAGATACTAAAGAATTATTTATAGAGTTTTATAGAGTTTCATATGATTCTAAGATACAAAAACAATTATTTTGAGATAGAAGTCATTATTTTGAAAAATGTTATTTTTAGATCTTTATTAGTTTTGAGATACAAGATCGATATTTCAGGAAGTCTGTTATTTTTATGAGATGTTGTATGTCATGTGTGATGTCTTGGTATTTTCCAATGTTCAGTGATTCTTCTGAGACATGAAGTCACAGCTTTGAGAGAAAAAAAAAACTTATGTGGGGTCATAATTCAACATTTTGAGATACTATGTCATTAACTTCAGTAAGAGCGATATGATTAGATAATTACACCGTTACTCTTGGATTTAGACCTATATTTTTCCATTACAATGGCAATAATGTCAATGTACGTCCGTAGACCTTTAATAAAAAACAAAAAAACAAACCTAAGTGAATTAATAAAAGAACAGACTACAGACGATGTTTAGCAGCAGACACACAGAGACAGTTCTCTGGATGGAGGTCATTGTGGATCCATTTTCCAAACAATCAATAGATAATTTAGATTCAGCGATGAGCGCAAAGTGTTTCTCAGGTCAGAGCATGAGGTTAAGCTCAGATCAGACACACCGGGTGGCATGATGACATCCTGGACTCAGGAGACGGAGGACAAATCAGGAATGCTCTGAGGGTTGGGGGCACTCAGGTTCAGGTGGGCGGGACTAAATCACAGTGGTCCAGTCAGGGAGGAGGACGACTAATGAGGACAGTGAGTGAGGGCTTTAATTAAGAGAAGGTGCTGTGATAAATGCACTGAGGACAGCAAACATACGACTGGACTGGAAACAATCTATAACCATTTAGCTCTAATTGCACCTGCTTCAGTGACTTCTCTTTATTTTTTGTCATTGGTGCTTTAATACTTAAGACATCCAAACTATGACAAAACACGTATGGGATTATGCAGTAAACAAACAAGTGTTCAACGACCCAGAACATGTTGTACATTTAATATCGTCTGAAGTAGACACATTCAGCTGGATTTCTCTCATCAGATTCAGGAGACAGTCAGCCAATGTTCAATCCACAGGCGAGTTCATTTTGCCATTTTTTGCCTTTGTCATGTCTTGTGCACAGAGTCAGTTGCTCTATTAGTGCAAATCTCAAGAACTTACAATGTGCCCCAAAACTCTACGTGAGATCCTGTAACTCGTTGGTTTCAGAGGTTGGTAATAACACTAAACGTCTCCTCTGCAGCAGAGGTAGCGCTTGGTCTTCCTCTCGCGGCACAGTCTTCATGAGAAACAGTTTCGTTACAGTGTTTGATGGATTTGACGACTGCACCTGGGGACATATTCAAAGTTCTTGTGACTTTTCAGACTGAATCATGATGGACTGTCTGTTATCTGTGTTTCTTGCCATGACATGGATTTGTACAGTTGTTGTAGTAGCACTAATAGAGCTGTTGACTCTGTACCGAACCTTCCTCTGCACAAGATGACAAAAAATGATATAAATTAAATCAAAACTAATGCATCGAAACCAAGTGTGTCTACTTTGAACAATCTAAAATATAATATAAAATATTGTGGGTTTTGAACACTTCTGTGTTCCACATAATTCCATACGTGTTCTTTCACAGTTTGGATGACATTAGTGTTAATGTACCATGTTGAAAATAATATTAAAAAAAACACTGAATGATAATGTGTTTCCAAACTTCAATCGAAGCCAATGATTCCAAAACACTTTCAGTTTAAGACTCAGAGGATAAAATGTCCCAACAGTCAGGGACCAATCATTGCAAAATTAAAAATATACTGCTTCAACATCCCAATTTATCACCATAACTCTTTGCTCTTTAAATGAACACAGAAGGTAAAAAACACCAGAATGAAGTTTGATCATGCTGAAAAATAGATAAAAATATACAGCATGATTAAAAAACAATACAAAATATCACAAAATGGACAAATATAAACAGAAACATCAAAAAATGGAAAACATAATCAGAAAACATGAAAAAGAACACAAAGTGAACAAACAAATATGCATAAAACATAACAAAAATGGAAATAAATATTCAAAAAAACCATAAAGTCAACAAGCACATGAACAAATATACATCAAAAATAACAAAAAATGACCAAAATGAGGGAAAACCACAATTTGAACAAACAAATGAACAAAGACACATCAAAAATAACAAAAAAATTAAGAAAATAATCAGCAAAAGGAACCAAATTGAATAAATAATCCACAAAATGAACAGAAATCAACCAAATAATTCCCAAAATGAGCAAAAAAAAAATACAGAAAATTATCAACAGAACAGAACAATAATGAGCAAACTAATCCCCAAAACGAACAAACAAACAAATAGACCAGAAATTAACAAAAAATGAACTACGTCATCAGGGTAATAAGCAATAAGAATGATCAGAAATGGCTACAATGATGAACAAGTGGACGACCGAGTAAAAAGTGTCCATGACTCACTTCAGGTCCTCACACTACGTAGGGGAGAGGCAGCTTTAAGCCACAAATTCTAAAACTGTTCTACATCCTAATAGGAAGAAAAGACCAGGAAATGGAGCGACTGAGCTGTAACGGTGCAGTTCATGACTCATCGAAAAAAAAAAAAAGAAAAAAAAAAACAGCAAATGAACCAGC
>JAQQAE010005133.1:0-17954 GCA_029823295.1 Pseudamia nigra | reverse complement strand
CCCCACCCCCCATACTCCATCCCTCCAGTGTCACCTGTGTAATGTAATGTTTTATTTTGTTGTGAAACCCTGCACTGTTCCAGGTTAAACTACAGCCTCGATGTTGCTGATAGACTCGCTGACGAACATGTTCTGATTGGCCTCTATGTGAATCTACTCCAAAACAACCCCAAAACATGGTTAGTCGGTGTGCTGCTGTGTGTGCCAGCACCAGTGGAAACCATGTGCTCTGCTGAATGGCCACCTTGCACTCCTTCCTCCTAGCCTAACCTTAATCTGAATGTCTCTCACTCCTTCCTAATTCTGCATGTTTTCACACATTTTTAACCTCTGACACAATTTTGTGCACCAGAAACAAACATTGACAGCATCCGAATGCTGTCTAGAACTGTAGTCATTTGAAGAGAATACAATGTGCTTGAATGGAAAATGAAGATTAATTTTTATTAAAGATAGGCTAATTGATTGGATGTGTCACAATGTGTTATGTAGTATCACTAAATTATGTAGTAAATCAACAACAAACAGTAACAATTGCAAGTAATTTGGTATAATGGTGCATTCCATTTACCTCAGAAGTCGGCGATCGGAACTGGGAGTGACATAAACTCTGACCTGATCGTGTTCCAGCTTCAAAGTTGGGAAAACTTCCAACCATATGCATTCTATGTGATAATAATGCTATGGCAGTTTGCACATACAAGCAGCGTAGTAATATGCAAAGAATAAAAAAAATAATATCACAATAACAATGGTACTATGAGTAGGACTGATGTAACATGAAACAAATACAGTAGGAATTAGCGACGTTCATCCAGTTGTTGTGAGTGTTGGCCATATTGAATTGTCAAGTCGGGGTTGGTTGCGCCAACTTTTCCTGTTGAAACTTTAGCTTGAAGGGGCGTTCCATTTGAAATTTCTGACTAGGAACTCGGATCTTCTGGCTTCTGAGTACAACTGGAATGCACCATAAGACCCTCTATTGTCTGGCATTTGCACCTGAGTTCAAGTAATTTTCATGGAAAGGCTTTTTAATACAAAGTTAATGTTGTGAAAGGTTTGATTTTATCCCAAACCATTTTTTAACCCTAGTTGTGACCCTAAACCTAACCTGTTAAACCTAATCAGTTTTTGTGTCTAAACCAAAATAGCTACATTTAAAAATCTGTGACTGCAAACTAGACAAAAATATTACCTATACTACATGCAGGAATCAAATCCTGTGAGGATCTATGCACCTATGGCTTCATTGAGCTGCAGATTATTTAAGCTAAGCCTTTTAAGCATCATTAAGGGCTGTGTTGTTGGTTGCAGGTAGTATCTACCCTACTACCTCCAACAAACAACTTCAAAAATCTCTTAAAACTGCTACTCAGTGGCTGCACGTTTTGATGGATATCTTGATCAAACAAACCTTTAGTTGCTTACATCAGTTCAGCAGTCATCCAGTAAAAGTCTTCCTTTGGTTTTGTCCAAACTTGTGATTTTTTTCAGTTTGATCAGAATCAGCAGGTGTGAAACCTTCCTCAGACCACAGTGCAGGCCAAACTGCTGGTCTCAGTCCAGATCAATTGAACCATGCTTCGTTTCATGCATGTGCGTGATGGTTTGAACCATGAATGAATTACAAGCCATTACTCCAGGCTATCAAGATGAACAAACAAAGGAAAACAGATGGAAGACAGAAGATCTTAAAAATAAGGCAAATAAACTACTTGCTGACATCAGATGCATGACTGTCCATAAAGGCAGATGTACAGTAGATGATGACGACATGATGTATTAGTCTGTAACCAAAGTTGCAGTTTAAAAGCAGAACTAACCTAACTAACCAAATCAAAAGTATACAAAAGTCAACAACCGATACACTTTGATTCAGACTTTCAGGTGTGAAAAAGCCCGTAACCCTCAAAGACCTAGATGACTTCTTACAGCTGAGTCTGATAAGCATCCAAATTCACTATTATTTCTTCTAAAATCATTGGCAAATTCATACTTTTAATTGGTAATGAAAAAGAAAAAGTAACACTTTAACTATTCATATGTTATAACACAAACTGCTAGAATATGTTTGAAAAGCAAGACAGGAGGGTCAGGTCCCCCCAACTAAATCTTCACTTTAAGGGTTAATTTCCAAGAGGCAATGTAATTATTATATCTCACTATTTAAGAGTCTACTATTGATCAAGCTACATACATTTTGACAGTTGCAGAGTAACAACATGCTTTTTGTATTCAGTACTTTTTCAAAACAAGGGCTACAAAGTGCTTTACAAGATAAAACATGACAACAAGAATGGTAAAAAAAAAAAAACCCAAAACAATCAAGGCTCAAAAAACATCAATTGTCATGTCATACAATTTAAAAACATAAATAAAAACAGTATATTGTCACTGAGTTACAGCAAATAGTTCCCCCAGGACATTTCCAAATTTAGTAACACAAGTACAGTATAAAACTACCAAGACATTACCCTATACTGCACCATAATATACAAAATAAGTCTGACATGTTTGTGCGCACTAACACACTTGTGTGTTTTAACAGTTACTGCAATGCTGCATATAATAGTTAAATGCATTATACAAGCAGCTCTGCAGACTCTCCCTGTGTCAATGCATCTCCTGTATGTGTGTGAAGTACCATGTTTTTAGAGATCATACTGCTTTTAAAGACAAAGCAAATGATTCCTTCACATCCATATTTAGACCTATAATGCAGTTTTCTTCCTGCTTTTATGGTTATAAATAAAAATCCTGCGTAGGCTATGTCTTACTGATGACGTTGGTCATCTTTGACTCGTGTCTGTATTTTTCATCATTATCAGTTTGCTGGAGAGCAGTAACCATCAAGACGAGGAGCACAGTCTCATCGCCCGCTATGCTGCTAGACTGGCTGCTGATGCTGCGGTGAGATATCTACCACTTTTATTGCTCACACTATCATGACATCTCTCATCTGCGTCTAGTGCCAAAAATATATCCCTGACAAGAAGAGGCTTTAACATTTAAGTCTACTGCTGTGGGTTGAAGTGTGTTTATTGTCAAGATGAAGAAGGGATTTACAGGTGCTGATCATTTGTAACCGCTCCAGTAAGCCAGTTGTCTTGATGGATGGCTGGTGACCTGACTGTTTTGTTCCCCTGTGAGATATGAGATAAGCTCGTCGGTGACATCAGCCAGTTCACGTGATGTTTCCTGCTTGGTTTCTCCAACAGGCTCAGCAGCAGAGGGTCCCCACAGACCTGCCCTGCTCTCTGGATGCCAACAAACAGCAGCGGCAACTCATTGCCGAGCTCGAGAGCAAAAATAGGTATGGAAGAGTACCTCTGCTACCGCTGTGCCACATGTCTCTTTTCACATCCACATCATATTTACATTGATATTGCAAGTGTATCTCAACGGATATCAGCTTGTGACTCATATTGTAGTTATTAAAAAGTTGATACCCTGTTTAGTCAAATTTACACCAGGCAAATGTATTTTGTATAAGCTAGTAAACATAATATTGTAAGGTATTTTATGGCATTTCCTTTTAGTCAAATGCTTTGTGTTTCTTAACATAAAGTTAACTTCTGCAATATGTGGTGTGTGCTTTTATTGTGAAGGGTCAGAGCAGATGTAGATTGTGACACGAGTCACCATTGCTGCTTTAGAAATGGCAGTGAAAGGTCTATCTCAGTTCGGAACACACCACCTCCATGATTTGATTTTCTAGCACTTAAAGGTATGGACATTCTGTACCCATAATGCTCAGCTACAATATGAGCAACAAAATATGTACATATTTTATCACTACATTCAGACTCAGAACACAAATGAATAAAAATAAATAAATAATATCTGAATATCAAATCAATTTAGACAAGGAGGAAAGCTGAAAAACAGACAAAAAAACTTTACTTGTTTGTGTTTCTCTAAGTTTTCTTAGAGAAAGGCAAACAATAGAAACTTAACCTCTGTGGTGGACAGGCAATCTGCCGGTCAACACGGCTTACAACCTCATAGGTAGACAAGTTCATGCACTCATTCGTGACGTTGAAAACACTCAGCGGCAGCAACTACGGAGCTAGAATTTGTAGCTTATCTACAGGATGACTGAGGAGAGACAGCCTGCATTTCAGATTCCTTCAACATCTGGTAAAGGTTAAAAAGAACAGACATACTACCTTGACAACTGTGAAATTGTAAGCCACGTTGACTGGCAGGTCACCTGTTTCATCATTTAATATCAGTTGGACATGAACAATTGGCTGCTAGCAACTTTCCTGACATCGTAGACAGGACCTTTAAAACTAATTTGGCATTAAAGGACAGTATGGTTTGTCATTTAATAAAACAGAGTGAAAATGAAACCTTCAAAAAGCCATCGATATCCCAGGTAGTCTGCTGCCTCATATAAAGAGAGTAGTGTGTGGTGTCTGGATACAGTCTATGGTTGTGTATAATACATGACCACAGCTCATTAAGCTGTTCTGTGCTGTTTCTCTATTTCTAGACTGAATCAGTAATATGTGACAGATCCACAGGGACTCAGGATCAGTAGGAAAACCTTTGTCCACCATCATTAGATTTTAATTGGTCTTTTCTACCACACATAGGTGGAGATTTCAGGGGTATTTTCCCCCTCGATATCAGTAGAATGTGCCCTTGCCCTGTCCCCCAATAAAACACTTTAGTTTAGATGATATACAGCTTTTTATTTTAAAAATCCTATTTTAGTTAAATAATGACAGTTTTGTGTATTGTTGGGTTAATTTCATTTTCTTGATTATTTTTCTTACTTGTATTGATTTTTAGAAGATTTCATTCATTTTGATTTTGTGCTTATTTTGTTCAATTTGATAGACCATTTAAATAAATCTCATATAATGTACAAAAAGCATGGAAAACATTCAAATGTCATGAGGTGGATTTATTTTTCATACTGAAAATGGAGCTATTATGTCAGTTTAGTATGAATTTTCAGTTTAGTTTATGTCTCTGGTTTATTTTATGCAGTTCGCTCGATCGCTTCACTAATTTTATGTTTATTTTCTCACTTATTTTGTTTCACTCACTTGTTTATTTTGTTCATTTTCTTGATTGTTTTCTTCATTTTGTTGCTTATTTTTCAATTTTTGTTGATTATTTTTTCTGTTGCTGCTCATTTTACTTCTTATTTTTGCTCATTTTGTTTATTATATAACTTCCTTGATCAATTTTATTCACTTTCTTCACATATTCAACTATACTCATTTTTGGACAGTTTTGTTTGTTTTTTTTTTCTCATTTTCCTTGTTATTGTGTTCAATTTTGCACATTTGCTTGGTTAGTTTGTTTATTTTATTCACTTTTTAAAATTATTTTCCTCATTTTTGATTCATTTTCTTGAATATTTTGTTCACTTTTACTCATTTTTAAAACTTTTTTGTTCATTTTTATTGGCTTTCTTGATTGTATTATTATTTTATTATTTTGTCCCTCCCAATCTTCAAACAAAACCTACGCCTTTGCTACCATATTAACACATATTGGCAGAGTTGAAATGAATTGAAGATAATTCATAATTTGAAGGTCTTCTCAAGCAAAGGGATGTTGGTCCATCGCTCTGGATTCTTGGCAGATTTGGAGCGTGTTCGGATTCCCTCCTCATGTGCACAAATTGTATAAAATAGTGAAGTATTAAGATTAAAAGAAGTATGTTAAAAGCTGCATTATAAGGCACTGATCCACATGTTTTCAGAGGTTGAAAAGGACAAATCAGGAGACAAACCCATCATATTTTATTTCATGCGTTTGCCCCATCACAGAGAAATCCTGCAGGAGATCCAGCGGCTGCGTCTTCAGCATGAGGAGGCGTCCCAGCCTCCGCCTGACAGGGGTCAGCAGAACCCGACACTGCTGGCTGAGCTTCGACTTCTCAGGTAAACCTGCTCACCTTGAACTGCTGCACGTCAGCGCCACTCTGAAAGACATTTCTGCCACAGCTGCTGGAATGAACATCCTGTAATCTGCCTGTTGTTGATGTTTCCAAGGCAGATGAACAATGTACACGAGAGGATGCAGATGCTCTTATGTTTTCTTTCTTGACATTATGGTGTCATCAAAGTGAACAACTTGTTCCCTCTGTTAGGCAACGCAAAGATGAGCTTGAACAAAGAATGTCTACTCTGCAGGAGAGTCGCAGGGAACTCATGGTGCAGCTGGAGCAGCTAATGATGCTTCTCAAGGTACAGCAGACATGCCTTTCCTCTCCATGACTGCTCCGTAGTCAAATACACTCTGATTGTCTCTGTAGGTAATGACAACTGTGTTTCAAATTGCTTTTAAAGACAATTTCAGGTTTTTTTTTGTTTTTTTTCCCCTCTTTGAAGCAGCTGGTAAGCAATATGGCTGGATAATGAATTTTCTTTGTGTTACATTTTTCCATGATGTGAGTGCTCAGTCCAGCACGTTCACTGTAAAGTAAACTCAGGAAATAAATCAGAATCCATCCATCGCACTTAGGAAATAGTGATCATCTCCATGGTCATTTCAGCCATTTCTCATAGACACCTTGCCTTTCCCTAATTTAGTTTATGAAATGTAGAAAATAATGCACAAAATTTTTAATAGAGTAGTTTGACTCTGGCAAATATCAGATCAAACTCTGTTTTTCTAAATGTCCTTGATTATTTTGTTCATTTTTTGATTACTTCATGTAACTGTTCATTCTCTTGCCTTTTTGTCCAGGTTTGCTTGTCCAGTTAATTTTCATGAATTTTATTTATTCTTTTGTTCACTTTTGTCTGTAATTTTGTTGATTATTTTGTTTGTTTTATGCTCATTTTCACCTATTTTGCATATTCTTTTGTTCAGTTTTGTTCATTTTTAAAATTTTGTCTAACTTTGTTCATTTTCCTGATGACTTGTACATGTTTGTTTGTATCCTTTTTTTATTTAGTCAATTTTCATGGATTTTATTCAGTCTTCTGTCTATTATTTTGTTTATTTGCTTGATTATTTTGTATGTGTTTCATCATCTTGTGGTTATGTTTCTTCTTTTCTCAATGGTTTTGTATCATTTTGTTCATTTTCTTGATTATTTGTCTTTGTTTGTTTTCTTGTTTATTTTGTTTATTTGTTACTCAATGTATATGTTATTTTGTTCACTTTTGTAAATTTTTGTCAATGTTGTCTATTTTTTGTCCATTTCCTTGATTGTTTTACATATTTTTTATCATCTCTGTTGAATTGCAGATGTCATATTTTCTTCTTTTCTCAGTGAGTTACTCTAAATTTGTTCAATCTTCAGTCTTTTTCGATGCTTGTTTCCTTGTTGTCTCATTTATTATGTTCATTTTTACAAAGTTTATATTTTTTTCACTTTTGTTCATTGTTGTTGGTATTGTCAATTTTTTGTTCATTTTTTAATTATTTTGTCTAACTTTATTTATTTTCTTGACTATTTCTTCATGTTTGTTTGTTTGCTTCTTTTTTGTTAATTTTTGCACTTTTTATTTATTCTTTTACTCATTATTTATATATTTCTCCATTGTCTTAATTATTTTGTGTGCGTTTTCTTCATTTGTGTCCATTTTCATTTAATTTTTTGTTTGTTGTGTTAATTGTTTTGTGCATTTTGTGCATTTTTTGATTACTTTTTTTAATTTGTTCATTTGGTACTTTGTCTTGTTTTTTGTTCTTTGTTTTTTTTAATTATTTTGTTCATTTTGCTGATTTAATACTTATTTTCTTACTTTTTAATTGTATGGCATTCACCACATTAATTCCAATTTTAAAAATGAGCCTGATAATCATTGTTATGCACCTTATTATTTTTTACATTTATCAAAACAGGAAAATGCAATATGATGTGGATTTTTGAGTTCAGGCCCCAAGGAGACAGTACATTTCTTTTATGGAGTATGGGATACAATGGTCTACTATATTGCCCAATGCAAATAAAAAAATGTCTTTTTCTCATTTGATCATGAGTTAGACTCCAATGATATAAAAGCCTCAGAAAATAATTGAATAAATGTGAATTTTAGCCCATTTCTGTGTTGATCTTGCCTAAAACATAAAAACTCAAGGTTGACTTAGCAAAGATTCCTCCCTTACACATGAATATCTTCCTTAATCAGCCATGTTAAGTGAATCAGCCTCACACTGTTAGACAAGAGTGTGGACAGATGAGATCCAACCAGGGCGCTGAGCCGTGGATTACGTCCCATCACACTTTACAAGATGGCACGTCCACCGGTCACTAAGAAGGATAACCTGTGGTGCGAGAATATCGTCTGCAGGAGTTCTTCACAGCCCACATAAACTGCTTACTATACTGGCTTAAGTGACACGGATATCAATCTAATTAGCCTAAAAGGATCAATGGTAATCCATTAAAGTTGCATGAGAAAGCCACATGCTTGTCACATCCTGAAGGAAATAAAATAGAATTTTTCAGAAATACTTGAGTCAATGGTACGGTTGTTTCGTAAGATAAAAACCGAAAACATGAAAGAAAATAATCAGGGAAAATGAATGAAAATAATCAAATGATACTGAAATTGACCACAAACTTGAACAAATTGCCCACAGAATGAACATGTCTACATTTCTCAAAAGATGAATAAGACTTTAAAGTCGAAAAAATGTGGATTTTAACCCAGAGGGCCTTGACTCACTTTAAGAAAAATAACCCAAAACATGGCAAAACAGTCTGTTTTCTGTTGATAAAATATGTGTAGGGCTAAAAATAATCAAAATTCTGGCTTGAAAGAGAAAAAAACACACTTCTCTTTTTCACAGAACTGCGCCTGAATACTGAGCTAGAAATGTATGGAATAATTTCAGACTAATTTATTACATATTGGCCATAGTAGCTTTGGTACTATATGTCAGTTATTAATGCTGTGACCTAGTTAATATACAAATTTGGAGGTGGTTGCCATAGTGACCCTTCCCTCTGCCCTCACCATCAATGTGTCAAGTTTGGTTAGTTTGGGTCCAGGGACTTTGGAGATACAGAGCCGAAAGATCAGACAGACACACATACAAAAGAACAGAGCTCTCCACTACACCCCAGGCAACCCCCTCACCCCCCACCCTATCCACCTGAACCTCATTTAGGCAGGGTATAATACACTGAAAAATTATGAGCTGACAGATTCAAATTTCAGATTATTCAATAACCTCAAAGGCCTTAGATTTGTAACTGAGTTCAAGAGATTTTAAGACCTTTTAGCAACCTGTAGATGCTCTCCAGAGCATCTCATTTTCTATGTTATAAGGAAGAAAAATAAGATTGGATGTTTTTAGAAATACTCAATACAACATACGTTGACTGTTTCATAAACCATCAAATATTACTTTTTAGCTGGAAGAGGAAAAGAAACAAGCTGTAAGTCTGAAAACTGTGGGAAAAGCCAGACTACTACTATACTCCTAACAGCTTAATTGCATGCATTTGCAAAAATAAGAAAGAAAACGAGTTTGTTGTTGTCTGGTGAAAATACTGCATCCATAAAATGTCCTTTTTAAGAGTGAAGAAAATGCTTTTTTTTTTTTTGATTAATGGTTTGAAAAAGTTCTTACTAGTTTAAGATAAATAATGATCTGCAATCCATCAACGTGTCTAAATTTTGGAGATACATGGTGTTCACCAGACAGTAAAAATGTGCTATGGGCTGTGAGAATGTTTGAAATAGCTCGTCAGCTTTATGAAAGTCTCCTTAACAGCATGGTGAGCCTTTGAAAAATACTTACATGAAACTAAATACAGCTTAATGACTCTGCATACCGGACATTTCTGGCATGTGTACAGTGTTTGTGACTTTGGAAGCTTTTGTGGTCTGTGTTCTCAGTGGATCTTAAAAGTGATTCAGTGTGAGAGTGCTGAGATTTGAGATTATCATATTTTATTAAATAAATCCTAAATATTCTTATTCTCCTCTCAGAGAGCTCGTCTGTTAGGCTGAAAACTTCTAGCAAGGAGTTTTATCTGAATCTAAATGACCTTACAAGTGATTTACGAGAGGTTTAGGAGGGGTTTTAGGCACAAGTGGAACAAATCAGATTTTTTTTGCCTGTATGTGGTCCAGGTGTGTCTTTTTCTTGGCAATGTGAACGTCACAAATCACATGGCATCTGATCACTTTAAATCTGATTCGGGCCACTTGCATAGGCGGTCTCAAATTGGATAAAGGTGTGGCATTTCAAACTTCTTGAGTTTGAACTGTCGGATCAAAATTGATGCAGGTTTCATGTCATTCTCAGCCAACATTCATTATAATTCTCTGCTGACAAAGATTGCTTTTAAACATTTCAGTCAGTTTTATGCACATAGTCAGTGGAGGGACTGTGAGGTGTCAAATCTCGTAGGTATTTTTTGTGACACCTCTGTACAAACTCACTGAGGTAAAGTTGGACAGATATTCACACATTCAACCTACTGCAATCAGTAGCTGATAAACAGCACGTTGTCAAGATATAAATCCTCTGTGTGGTCATAGTAAGGTAGAAAACAAACAATTGGAGTTTTATTGTAATCCGCCACTCTTCCAGCGCTATGAATTATATTGATCTCTGTGTGAGACAGACGGTGTGTGGGGGCCATCTACTAAGTGCAAAAAAAGTTTTTGATTAATCAAAGTCTTTCATTAATCAAAGTTCTCCTAAACTAAGGGTTGTTGTATCACTTCTAGGATGTAATAAGGTCATGTCCATGCATTGCTTCACTGTTAATTTACTGAATATTACTCATGCCATATCTTGTTACTGTACTTTGTAGATGGTCCCAAGACACTCTTCTTTCCGTCGGCCTCTTATAAAGATCAATATAATTCATATTGCTGGAAGAGCGGCTGATGTTATTGTCTACCTTACTATGATCAAATGGTAATAATCAAACAGGTATGATTTGTCTCTTAATAACTTGTCATTTCTGAGCTATTGACCACAGAAGATCAAATCTGTTTGTTCCGTTACACATGCGGGTCAGTTCGGGAACGTCGACAGTTCATATTAGCATGTGATATATGACATATTTTAAAGAGTAACGTGAAGTGTCAACCAAAAAATCAGATCTGGGAAATAAATCTGACTGGGGCACTTAAGCCTGCACTCTGAACGGAGCCTTAGAGCGACTCTGTGCAAGGACAGAACTAAAACTTTTATCTCGGTTCGGAGGCAGAGTTGATCCTGTTGCTATGTATGACATATGATTTGGAGAGCTCGGATTGGTTGATCACACCCGTCAAAAAAAGAATTAGCAGGGCTAATCAGAGGCTATGTTTGAAATGTTACTATTTTACAACTATAGTACTTGATATCTGCTTCTTGCTCCCTGCTGCACATGCTATCTGCTACCTGGACCCGTCTTCCTAAAGATTCTTAGAAGCCTCTCGGAGTGCTCCTATTTTAGGCGGAAAACTTTTAGCGAGAAGTTTTAAGCTTAGGAGTTATTCAGGAGGTCTTAGAGCAGGGGTGTTAAATTCATGCCATGGCGGGCAAAGACCTCCATGGCATGACCCTGACCTGGACGGTGAAGGTGATTTCACTGATCAGCACTCCTTCAAACTGATGACAACAAAACTGATGATTTATTCTAGTTTTAGTGTTTGTTTAAAAACATGAAAACTATTTTTGCTTCTTTCAGTTTTTCAAATAATACTCAACAAAAAATGCATTTCCACTGTGGGATTCAATGATTGTCTCTTAGTCTTGGTTTAATTAACTGTAATCATTGGTCCTCTTAGTTTTTCTTCCATTTTCTCGTCACCTTAAGAAACCCCTATGCTTCTTAAAAGTTCTCCTCACTACTCCTAAAAACTTTAGGACCTCTTTTAAGGGTTAAGCTGTTTTATGAATTGCTTTATCTTTGCTAGGATCTACTCTTAAAAATTCAAAAACCACACCCATAATTCTAAAAATCCTCTAAGAATCCTCTTAGAATTATGGCCTTCACTAGGCGCTACTCTTTGCACTAGGAGTCTTTAGGAATCCAGACCCGGCTGTTTTCAGCAGCAGTGTGCTGTGCAGTGAGTTACACATGAAAATTTATGTAGCATACTGGTCACATGACATGACACTTTGCACCATGTTTCCTGTCAGCTAATGCACATGTTTATGGAAACTTATATGTTGCTTTAAAAAGAAAAACTCTGCCAACTTCTTTTATATAAATTTAATTGTTCATATTAGGGGCTGGTGTTTGTCGTCACGTTCGCCCCACATGTTTATTAGCTTGTTTGAACATGTCAAACTGCAAGAGCATGCCATAGTCACTCATCTCCACCATGGTGCACGGCTGATTTTGTCTACATTTCCTCAGTTGTTTCTCCATATTTGTTGTATTTAAACAGGGAACTCTGGTCCAAACTCCCACAGCAAGGGGTGATAATGCACTAATTATGCTGATTTCAAACCAACATTAGATGATTAAGATGAAAAGGGACAGATCCTGATGCTTTGTGGGATGCAGTATGTCGAGCAGGCAGCCCAACAGCATGCTACAAAATTTGTCTGGATCATTTAACATCCAGGAATCTTTGAGATACTGCAGAATTTTCAGATTTTTTATCTAATACCTGCTTTTTGCTTTTCTTGGCTAGAATCAATATGCCAGTAGTGAGTAGTCAGACATTTTGAACACAGTCAGAGACATTTAAGACAACACAAGGCACAATTTTAAACTTTGATAGAATAAACCACACATTAAATGTAGCTTTACATTGTTTGGAAACAAAGATTTGCATTATTGCAGTTCTGAAGTCTTCATTAATCTTCTTTAGTCTTTGAGTTTGGACAATAAGTTTTACAAGTGTAGAATTCTTTAAATTGAAACCATTTTTTTATAGAATCTGAAAAAAATCAGCATGAAAAAACAAATGACAGCAATGATAATACAACTTGGTTTATTGCAGACCCATATCTTCTTGTTGAGTTGAATCATTGACATAAGAGAGCTTTTACTGTAATTTGAAACAGACAGGAAGAGTCAAGGTTGTAACTTGAGGTGGCTGAAAGAAACAATGAATAATTTGTACCTTAGGTAAGATATGACATTGCAATAAAACTTGTCAGTCACTTGGATTTATCAGAAAACACGGTTTTATTTCACATTTTCACCAGCAGGGGGTGCCATCTGATTTCTTTTAGTCAGTCATTTGCCAATTAGCTATTTATTCAGGTTCATCTGTTCCAGTTTCCTTGAGGAATTACGGTAGCTTGTATTTGCTCTTACTGCAAAATTAATAACAAAACACACTTAAGTTAATTAACATACATAAAAAATGCTACTTTACTTCAATCACGTGACACAACAGATTGCTGCTTTGTTGTAAATCCAACAACAAGCCTCATCCACATTTCACAAAATGCAAACAATTCTACATATTAAACAGAGGAATAGAAATAAAGGTCTATGTTACATAAAGGTCTGGCACCTTCTGTTGGTGAGAGCAATTATAGATCTGAGAAAATAATAAATCCAAGAATATATATCACTTGCTGTGTGGGTTGTGAAAATATTGTTTTATTTTAATTGGAAACTCCTTGATTTAAATGACTTTTTACAGACTCAGGGTCCCGGCTCTCCACGCTCTTCTCCCAGCCACACCATTAGCCGGCCCATTCCCACTCCAATCCACTCGGACTCTGCCGGCACGACCCCGACTCACACACCTCAGGACTCACTCATGGGCGTGGGAGGGGACGTTCAGGAGGCCTTTGCTCAGGGTACACAGCACAGTCTGACACATGTAATGACCAAATACATCATATAACATGTATGTAATGTAATATCCCTGCTCTTTTTTCAAGGTCCAAGGAGAAATTTAAGAAATGACCTACTCATTGCTGCTGACTCTATCACCAACACAATGTCATCACTGGTTAAAGAACTAAATTCAGGTAAAAATGTAAATGTACATGTTTGTTGTGTCCAGGGGTTTCCCTACAATTATGAACTGTTTTGGGTCTCATCAGAGAAAATTATCATAAAATCAATGCAGAGAAACTAACTCAAGGACTTTTATGTACTTAAAGACTGTAATGGTTGTAGTTGGTCCACAGTGGGCTTCCTTGAAATTTTTGGATGTTAATAATCCACATAATTACCATATCTGTGTAAGATAGATATGGTGGTAGTAGTACAGACCCAGAATTCCGTATACGACATTATTTGGAATGTACCAGTTGTGAAATTCTGGGCTGAAACCAATTCCAGTGTCTGGAAGGTGTTACCAGTACTGTACTTGCTTTTTAAATTTTTGTTGGCACTTATTTCCTTTTGTGCCAGCAAAACAAATAAATATTAATTATTAAAAAGTCAACAGCTTCCAACCCATTCATCATACTATCTTGACCACCTATTCAGTCATAGAAGTGTATAGAATGACAGACCCCTTGGCCATTGTGTGATTTTACACCGATCAGACACATTATGATCATTGACAGGTGAAGCATTAATTATGTCAATTATCTTATTACAGTGGTACCTGTGAGTAGGTAGGATATATGAGGCTGCAAGTGAACATTTAGTCCTTGAAGTTAATGTATTTGAAAAAATATTGGGGAGAGTAAGGATGCAAAGAACCTAGACAACAGTCAAACTATGATGTCAAGACAACTGAGTCAAAGCATCTCCAAAACTGTGGGTCTTGTTCAGTGGTCCTGGTCTTGCAGTGGACAGTTTTTAAATCCAGTAAAGTATCTAAGGGAACAAAGCTTTACTACCACATAATGTTGGGTAGGCTTCCCTTTTGATGCTGGAATAGCTGTAACCCAAGGCACTAGCTCTAGCTGTCCTCTGAAAGCTGCTGTAATAGCTGGCAGTACATTACACATTACACACTGTAGTGACACATACTTCAAGTCTTGTAAATTGTGAGCTTGGGCCTTCATGAATCTAACATATTTTTGCTAATCCCTCTGAAAACCCTGAAAACACCTCATTGTTATTGCAGAATGTTTACATTTGTTAATGTTAACTCATTCTGCAGAGGGTGGAAGTGAGACTGAGAGCACTGTGGACTCAGACTTTGGACGTGGTGACCTCTTCGCTGCAACCTCTTCAGACCCTTTCTTCAATTATAAAACAAGGTACCTGTCAGACAATGAATACGACGTTAGACTGAATGAATGCAGAGAACTATGCATAGAAGAAGAGATGTGCATGTCTGTTTTTTGTCGGTGCAGATCGTAGAATGAATTTCATAGAAAACATCCTGAAAAAGCATAATGTTAAAGTCTGGAAAATCTGCCCTTTTTATACGTATTCAAATTTCTCCCAACTCGTGTTTTATTCCTACTGATTTACAAGTGCGCTCATGGTGCGTTCTGACACAGTTTACTGTTTCCAACTCCTTATTTTATAGAACTTCAAAAAGTCACTACATGTGCAAGGTTAATTATAAAGAACCAGATTGTTCAGCATATCACGGCATCTCCATTACTTCAGTCATACCATGCTGTAAGGGATTGTACTTTACTTTGAAAATACAGTATAGTTCCCTTTTGACAGTGTTTGTGCGTTCAGTTAATCAGAGTTATCAGGCACAGCTTTTCTTATTTTGTTCCGTGTTGAACATCCTGTGTATGTTGCAGAAGTGCCAGCACTGCAGATGAGGAGAGTTATGAGAACAATCTGGAGCAGCAGCTGGAAGATGAGCTGAAGCTGGAGGAGCTAATGAAGCACAGGCAGGAACCAGACAAATCATGCATGGTGAGTATACATTTAAGTAAAGAAGATGTTAAATTGTGAAATTGCTCCTTGTCAGTACGTATTCTAACTTATTGCACGTGTTGTGCTGATGTTCACTCTGTACAGGTAACAATGCAGCAGTGACTGCAGTAGTCCAGCCTGTGAGTATCTGCATTACCAATGGACTTTCTAATCAACATTTGCTCTGTGCACCTCTCAACATTGAACTCTATCATCATTTGCAAATAAAGATGTTGGTGTTTGTGCCTTTAACAGAACTTCCAAGATTTGTATACAGTTGAGGTCAAAATTATTAACCCCCTGGGTGCCTCAGTCTCCCACCTGGTACAGCACCAGGCACATCCACATGTCCCAGGCCTGACCGCAGTGGCCCAGGCTTGAATCTGGCCCATGGCCCTTTGCTGCATGTCAGTCCCCATACTCTTCACCCATCTTTCCTGTCTGTCTATCCACTGTCACTATCTAAATAAAGGCAAAAAGCCCAAATATTAGAAAAAAATATTAGCCCCCCTCCCCGTAAAAACTGATTCTTTTTAAAAATGTTTCCCATGCTTCTCACTTGGAAACACTTGGTAACTGCTTTGTGTCCATCAACAATCCTTCTCTTTTGATGTGGTGCATTTGCAAGTGATGCCACAAATCCTTTGTGAAGTGAGTACTGGACAAATGTTCAGTTTTAACTTCAGTTCACACACGTACACCGTTACTCGGTCAAAGAGCAGTGCTTTATTCTATGCTAAAAAAAAAGGGTCAGTTCTTCTGGGGGTTAATAATATTGATCATTTAATTTGGTAATTTTACTTCTGTTTTTGAGATTTACTGGTTCTACCTATGAGCAGACTGACGACTCTGAGGAGACGGACGACAGTGAAGATTGGACAGACAGTGGTACACCTCAATCACAGTTCAATAAAAACACAAAGCCTCCACACAGTGATTCAACTGAACACATGAAAACACAAGCTGATGGAAGAGTAGAAAACACAAAAGTTACTGACAAACACAAAAACCAGAAATCAGACAAGAAAAAGGGTTTAACCAGAAATCATCTTTAATTGCTCATGAGAGTCCACACGAGAAAAACTTTCCAGCTGTTTAGTTTGTAACAAACTCTTCAGGTACAAAGCTCATGTTCAGATACATATGAAGACCCATAAAAGTCACTTAAACACTTCATGTGTTGGTGACTCAGTAAAATCCACACAACCATGAATTCAGATTCAGACACTTGTAAATGAGCAGATCCTGATGAGCAAAATGAAGACTCTTCAATCCACATAAATTGCAAAGCAGAATCACTTCAGACATGGGTTTATTTATCTTGACATGTTTCGACAACTTTGTGCTGTCTTCCTCAGACGGGTCACGTGATGTTACTGTGACGTGTCTTGTTGGCTGTTTTTATAGTATTTTACCAGACAGCAGAGGACGACTACGCCCCCTGCTTTCTGATGCCTTGTTGAGGACAGCATCCCAGGTGTGGGACAAGACATATGATCCCCTCATCTTTGTTGGTCCTCGGGTCACTCTTGAGGATCTCAATGGCCTGCTTAATCCAGCGATGATATTTGTTGCTTTCAGCACGAATGACTTGGGCTCTTTCCCATTCCATGACACGGTTTTCTCTTTTGCAATGGTCTGTTATGGCTGATTTCAGATTGTGTGTTTCTTCCTGTGGGTTTCTTTTTCACAACGCACAGGGAGAAACACATGTGCAATGAAAGAAAAAGCAGAACAATCAAATCTGAATCACAGAGGAGTTCTATTGCTGAGTGTTGAGTGGTGGTACATGAGTTTTCTAGGGTTATGTGTTTTGTGAGTAGATTTTTCCAGTGGGTGGTGTTTGTATTTGTCTTGAATTTCCAGTTGGTGAGGATGGTTTTCTTTGCGACAGACAGGGCTGTTAGGAGTAGGCTATTGTTTGATTTGTTGAGGTTTGTTATCGATGTGTCGCTGAGTAAACAAAGTGAGGGGGACATAGGGATATGGCAGCCCATTTGGGTGGAGAGTGGCTCGGTGACATCGTTCCAGAACTGTTGAACCGGTGTGTAGTGCCAGAAAGCGTGGATATAAGTGTCTGGTGTGTTTTGAGCGCAGTTAGTACAAATTTCTGAGGTGAATCCCATTTTAAACATTGTCTGTCCAGTGAGGTGTGTTCTATGAAGTGTCTTGTACTGTATTAGTTGTAGATTTGTATTTTTTGACATGGAATAAACATTTTGGATGATTTGGTTCCAGAAGTCGGCATCAGGAGCAATTGATAAGT